>WBNM01036003.1:77074-100842 GCA_013399055.1 Ramphastos sulfuratus | reverse complement strand
AATTCAACAAAATGCATTACTGCTTGGCTTTTGCTATTTTAGTATCTCTTGGTAATAAAATAAGGTTTTTATTTCAGGATTGTTTCTGTGGAGATGGGTTTATAATGTTCATGTTGTTACAGAGTCTGAAGCTGCCTCTTAAAAGTTTCCTCTTAGGATTTTAATTGCCCTACATAGCTTTAGTTCCTGAGGAAGCTAGGCTTAAAAAAGGTCTCTCCTCTCAATTGCTTGCAGTCTTTGGAGGTTGTTTTAATGAGTCTTCTGGGATGAACATTTTCCTTGAATTATTTGAGGACTGTCATCTTATCTTTGCAAACGAGAGCATTAATCTAATTCCATTAGAAATTCCATTGATAATTAAGAACAGTTGCTGGTTATGTATTTCACTGAAGAGCTTTTATAACCTTCCATAACTGTATGTAGTTTTTCAAGTCCTTAAATAGCAAACAGTTTAGGATTTTTATAGAATAATCGTAATTTCTCAAACCCTTCCTTGGGCAACTGGGCAGAAACTAGCAGCACCTGACAAAACTCCTGGGCTAGATTCTGGAGAAGGATATTAAGGTACCTTCTGAAAACAGGTAAGTCATTGAAAGATGAAGTTGTCTGCAGGAGATCTGCCTGTTAAGTTAGCAGTCATAAATAACAAATATAGACATGTCTGTAAGAAGATATTTAGGCATCCCTTTTGAAATATAGTAAGTCAAATTTCCCCCCACATTGTCCCTCTGCATCAAAATGTTTTGCCCAGCATATTCTCTTTAGTTCTGGAACCACCAAGAACCAGCAACAGTTTGAAACTGTAAAATGTCTTTTTCACCAAGACTATTAGGGGTCCCCCTGGAACAGTTGCTGGTTATGTATTTTTTTGTTTGTTTGGTTGGTTTTTTTTGTTTGGGTTTTTTTTTTGTTTTTGTTTTTTTTGGTTGGTTGGTTTGGTTTGTTATTTTTTGCTTGTGGTTTGTTTTCTTCTTTTACATCAGAAATTTGTGAAGCATGGTCTCCAAATGGAAAGGGATTATAGTTCTGTGTCAGCTCAGGTTTTATCAAACACTGTAAACCAGTCTGCCACACAGACCCGAAGCCTTGCACTTTCCTTTCCAAGCTGCCCTGTGAGTTAAGTACAGAAGCTGCCAGATTTGGAATCTTTCATCTCTGCTGAATTTTAGAGTAACTTTGTCCTCAGACTGATAATGCTTTTAGGGACTCTAAAGAGTCCCAGAGTTCACTGCTTGTTTTTGTTTTTTTTGGTTATCCTTCTAAAGATTCTTCCAAAATAATATCATGGCCAGCTGTACTTTTATCCTTCTGGTGTTTTATTTCTGTGCTTATGCATAATAAGGGTATAATTACATTTAGATTGAAGCCTGCCTTGAAAATCCATGGTACTGTGCAACTCAAAAAATTAATTTCAAACTGAAGAGTGTCTTCAAATTGGGATTCTTCTTGATGTCTTGTCAATGACCACTTTGAAATTAGTATCAGAAATTACCCTGCTTGAAATCTTACATGATGCATGTGAATGAAGAGCATGGTATAAATGCTGGCACGTCACAGGTGTGTTGGATACTCTATAAACAAATAGCAACACCCAAAAAAATTAAAACTTGAAACTTCGGAAAAAAATATTATCTCTGTCTTAAACCAGGAGACCTGAAGAAGTAATTCACTTAACTGGTCTTAGAGTAACTTCTCTGTTTCTCTGCCATGTTTCTCTGCTCTTTTTTTGGTTATCATTTCTATATCAAAGTCATTTGAGTACTTTTAGCTCACCTAGCTTGTGCAGTGATTCCTCCTGTTCCGAACAGATCCGATATTTTCCCTTTCAATTTCTCCAGAACCATCCCAAACGTCATAGAAACAGAAAGAGCAGCTGGCAGTGGCTGCCAGCCAGCACAGGCTCCTTTACAAGTTGGTGTCTTCAATGCAGATCAACACCTTTGCATATTGAATAACTGAGCAATGAGAACTTGCACTTCACTTGAGACACTAGCTGACAGCTGTGTTAAAAACGAATGAAGCATCTGCAGGAGGAGTCTTGTCTTTTTTTTTTCTCCCTTACCTGAGAACTGCTTAGATTCTGGGTTTTTGGGTTTTACCTTTGACTTTATGTAAAACTTAAGGACAGAGTTGCATAGTGCTTTGAGACAAACTGCAGAGCTCAAGAGCAGAGGTACCATGACTGTTGTAGGGAATGGATCATTTAGTGCATTAACATTTCTTGCTTGAAGAATTTGGGTTGGTTCTCCTCTGTAAATGAGGAACAAATGGCCTGTGAAAGTATTTCTTCCAGCTTTGAGTTAATCTGGTTTGTGTGGCTGGAAGAAAAAAAAATTTCTGTGGATGTTCTTCACTGGGTTTTCTGCTTGCTGGATTTAATTGTTGACATTTAAATATCTTGAAGTAAATTTGTCTGAAAACTAGAAATATTATTCACTTGTCTGTCCTGACTGTTGCTGACTTTGGATGCAAAACAGTTCGCTTGGATAGTACTCACCAAAATCGTCCGAGAGTCTGTGAAAGACATTCCATTGTAAAACATTTATGGTACATAAAATATAATAACTAAAATTTCCTGCTCCACAGATGCTACATGTCACTGCACACTTCAGAGGGGGTATTATTCGTGGTAAAAAGCGCTAGAAATAACTAAACAGGCATTCTGTTTTCCAGATGAATACGAATTATGTGAAACAGCTGTGGCTGTGATGGGTAGTATTCCTTGAAGAAACTGAAAAGAGTTGAAATAGGTTTATTTTGTAAAGTAGATGAAAGCATCAGAAGTCAAAAACCAGCTCTGCATTACCTGAGTTTGTATCCTGTTTCTACCTGAGTGCTTGTTTCTCAACTATTGGATTGTGTCCAGACAGTGTGCTCTAAAGGTTTTTAACGGCAAACTGTTTTTTCTAATGTCTTCTCCAAGGAACTTTTTAAAAACTAATGCTCATTTAATTCATTAGTGCATTATTTTCTAACCCAATTATCTTTGTCAAACTCATTACCGTTGCCAACAGTTTTCCATCACAGCCATACTGTTAAATTTTTTCCAGTTTGCTAGATGTAACCCTATGAAATTCTGTATGCAAGCAGTTCTAATGATATTTGAAGAATTCTGATCATTACTATTGCCTCTTTTTTAAGCTCAGATACCTAAAGTTTAGTGATGGCTCATGAAAGCTGGAAAATTAGCCTTAGGGCAAAGAAATTATTTTGAAAATATTAATTTGAAGTTCATTTCAAGTAGTCTTTTAGGGAAAAAAAGTATCATTAATAATGTGCTTGAGCTGGGGCAACCACGTGTGAGGTCGGTTGTGCTCTGTACCCTACCTGTTTAACTGCAGGGGAACACGGTGGGAAGAAGTACTGGAGCATGCCAAAGTGACTTGCATTGTCACATTGCAGAGGGAAAGCCTTTGCTTTGCCTCGTTTTGAAGATTGCATACTGAAATCTGGCTGTTTTTTCTTTATACCACTTCCCTGAAGCTTTAAGTGATGGGAAGAAGAACTGTTCCTCAGAGTCCAAGCTTCCCCAGTTTTGGCAGCAACTGGAAGAGTTGCCACAGAGAAGCAGTAGATCTAACTAGATATCACAGCTCTTCTTTCTGTTTGATGTGGGAGGCTCTTCAGTCTCTTCTACCAGATTTTACTGAAGAGCCTTCAGACTAAATTACCTTTCACACTTCATTGTAATAATCTTGACAGCTTTGTTGCATGAAAATGCTTTGGATTAAAGTGGAAAGTTTTGAGTTTGCGATTTGGCTAAAGAGACAATCACATTTCTTGGTAGCTCTTCTATTTATTTTGTGCTGCTCTCACTGTTTAATTCATTAAATAATGTTTCCTGCACATGTGGCCCAACCAAAACCCACTAGGTGCTATGGAACCATCTGGTTGGGTACTCTGAAGATACCATTTGCAATTACCCTGTGTTCAGTCTGGAAATTGTCACTACATCGGAGGGCTCTGTGAGTTCAGAATTCACAACTGTTGCCTCTTTTAGTACTGTGCAGGTTTTTTTCCTGCTTCTGGGACATAAGTGGGAATTTAAAAGGTCAACATGGTTTTGTGGTTCTCCTAGCTTTACAACTTCACCTATGCAGGTCAAAATACATTAAAGTCCATCTTCCAAGATGGTTCTTTCATGTCTTTCATTTAGTCGAATGCCAGGCTCTGTTCTATACTCACTGAAAACAACCTGTTAAATGCTTTGAAGTTTTGATAGGTTATTTTAAAGGAATTAAAAAATGGGCACTCTTCTGTATAATGTTCAAAGTTTGTTCCCTAAAACTTGACCAGTAACATAATGGTATAACAAACGGAAAGCTAGAAGTGTTTTTTATAATGAACCCCCCCCTGCTTTCATCTGTCAGGCCAGCTGAATAGAGAATGTAGATGATCAAAGCATTATTTGACAGTCACTTCAGAATACTGGGAAGGCATCTTTATCAGCTATTGGCAGGGCAGAAGGATCAGCCTGGAGTGTGACACTTAGTGGTAGTTTGGAAAACAGAAGTAAGTCATGCTGTGCATCTAAACCTCCACAAAGTGCTGGATGCCCTCAGTTTCTCCTTCAGTTAAAAAAGAATTGAGATGCCTCAGAGTTTTTAAGGATGAGCCTTTAGTTTTGCACCTATCTTGCTCACAAACCAGCATTAGCTAACTGTCCTTTCTCCATTTCAGCACAGCACATGAAAATGTATTAACTACTCCTGCAAGACACAGGGGTGTAATGAAGTGTATATACAGATTATCTGCCATTCATTCCAGGCTCCTGTGTGCAAGAACAAAGGCTGATGGCAGCATGGAGAGGGGTCAGAAGCTGTTAGTGACATGCTAGGTTAACATAGCCTGATAAAATCTTGCATAACTGAATGGAGATAAAAGCAAAATGTAACTTTGCTGTTACTGGAAGGATGTAATATAATACCCAGCTCCAAGGTGATGTAGGTAGACTGACAGTTTGCTAATTGTGCAGAGTTATGAAATCTGGCATGTCACATTACCGACCTGTTTTCTGCTGCATGCTTGTCAGTGATCTCAAATTCGTGACTGACAACTCTGTGCTGCTTGCTTGAGTTTTTGCTTTCATCCAATTTATTTTGTAATTCTTTGAGACAGAGGAGCTTCCTGCTCTAATACAACTTGAGGAGAAACAGGTGCAGGCACACCTGTCATGCAGAAGCAACTCAGAATTTTGGTCTGAATTTGTCCAAAAATGGAAGCAAGAATCACTTATCTTGTGTAGAGTAGCTGATGGTGCTGGCTATTTCATGATTCAAGGCAATGATTCCTTAGTCACACTCTTCTCCATCTAGAGCAGCATGAGCCTTTGCCAACACTTTTGGGTGTGGTGGTTGGTGGCACATTTGTCACAGCATGAAGGGATAATGTCTGACAGCATCTTGCTTGTTTGTATTCTTGCCTATGAAACCAGGTCTGCATACATGTCAGTCAAGGGAGTATTTGTCAAAAGAGTGTGAAATTTCATTCGATGACCTGTTGAACATGGCATAAGAAAGTGGTAGATGAGCAATAAACAGATTTTTCTGGAATCTCTTTAGAGCACCATACCAGTGCTAACCTCAGATACTGCCTTGTTTTGGCCCCTAGTTCATTTTAGCAAAGTAAATGGAGAGAAGTGGGTTGGTTGCAGCTGCCAGATGAAGTGTTGTCAGGGAGTTGGGTCTTTTTTGTGGATTCCAGCCCTGTGTTGGCAGGCTTAGGAGGAAGCCATCTGACACCTTCAGCTTGTCATCACATCCTGACTACCTTATCAGTATTGCAAATATTCAGTAACAGAATCTCTGAACCCAGGTTGTGTTTTTGTTTTCTGGTGTCTTGGAAGAGCTTTGTTTGAAGAGTAAAACACACACCAGGTAATCAACAAATTATTTCCATGCAATATTTGTAATTACTCAGCAGCAGCTACAAATAGATTACTGCTTTTGAGTCTATGGCCTTCTGTTGAGTGTGTGGATTGGCCAAAGCTGCCATGTTTATACATTTCTGGTCACACGTGTGGCCAGCCCTGTCTGTTGGAGTCAGCAGTTGTTAATGTTGACATGAATTTCAGCAGATTTTCTACTTGGTTTTAGCACTGGAAAAAAACCAGGCCTTTAATGAGTTTTGTAGGAACAATTTAACAGGTGTGTCTATCCACAGCCCTTCTCAAGCATCCCACTGGATTTCCTCATCTGAGGATATTGTAAGGATGGTGGTTATTACATGGCTGCTTCTCTGATTAGGTCATACTTTCTACAATGTCAGCTTATGGTCAGACACTCTTAATATTGTTCTTAGATTATGAATATTTATCCCAGAGGACTGGGAAATTGCCTTTACTGCATTTTACTTGGCTGCAATGACAGAAGCAACTTCTAATGGTGCCACTGGCCAAAGGAGCTGCTGGAGTACATTCTCACCAGCAGTAAAATCTGTACCTAATGACTGCCATAGCTGTAGGTAGCTGGGCTTCTTGCTTTACTGCAGTGAAGCACTGATCTTGCACTGCTGGGGTATTAGCATATCACTCAACTAAAAATAAGTCCTTTTATAACTTCCAAAGTGCTTAGAATGCTTGTTGTAGAAAACAACAGCTGCTTTTGGTTCTTCAGTGTCATTGAGCATATGAGTCTGTGAGCTGAAATCCCTCTTGAAAAACGAATAGAATTTTCATTTAATAGGAGGAAGAGGCAATGAACCAGGTTTGGACATATTTTGAATGTTCTGTTTATTTCATATTTTCTGAAAATTCACATAAGTCTGCCTGTAAAGCTGAAATAGGTAGATAACCCTGAAAGATTTAACAGACAGCCACAAAGATGGTCACACAGTATCACACAGTATAGCAAGGTTGGAAGAGACCTCAGTCCTTTGATTTAAGACTCTTATTTCCTTCATCAGGAATGAAAATTGGTTTTGGTACTGCAGATGTGTTGCTTGGGTTGGTCCTTTTTCTCCACTAGCTGCAGGCAAGCCAAGCTTTTCACCTAGTCTTTTTTTTTTTTCCTTCTTATAATCATTAGTAGTGATTGTATTCAATTTCATTTTCATACCTTTAATTATAAACTGAAGAAGTGGATTTGAAGAAAAATGTGTTGGGGTTTTTTATGTTCAGTATCATGAAGCTGGTTAATGTCAGTCTACAGCAGAATTTATAGATATATTTAGCTTATTCTGGTGTGAATAGAAGAGTATCAGATGTCTGTGAGTTTGACCATCTAGCATTGCCATTTTGAGCATAGTTTCTTATAGATGTGACTTAGTTATGCAAATTACCAGAGTCCTGAAGCAGGTGAGGACATGTTATGGTAGTAAGAGGATGCAGTTACCTCCTCTCACTGCTGAAGCAGCAAGGGCTATAGATTCTCAGGTATTCTCAGTTCACTCTAAGTCAATTGGAGTCAGTTAACTCTTCAGTTAAATTTGAGATCTACTGCCTAGCTCGATATTTAGGGCATTTCATCAGTGGAAGTAGAACACAGTGATAGAGAGTTTGCCACGGGGTTGTTTTTTTTTTTTGCTGCTTTTTCTGATGGGAACATCATGATGTAGAGACTGAAATGATTCACCCTGGGTAGGCTGATAAAGCAGTGGGAGTCTGGACGTTCATTTAGATCCTCTTACTTCTGGATTAATAGCCTGGCATTTAAATTGCATTCTGTTTCTTTATCGTTTCCTTAATTTTGACTTGAATATGTCTTAGTCTTGCTATAATGTTCCTACGCAGACAACCTTTCTCACCTATTTTCTCTCTGCTCTGACAAGTTCAGTTTTGAAGGAATAAAGACAGACCACTTTTCTCTGCTGTGCTGCCCTTCTTACTTGTAGATGTCAAAGGTTCCCATTGCACAGAAAAGCTAAAATGCACAAAGGGAAAAGCAACCAATTTTGTAATCTAAGCTTGACATTCTACCTGTTTGTTTGTTGTTTTTTAATCTGCCTGCAAAAAAAAAAAGTCCTTTTTCTGATTTTCAGAATTGAAATTGGACTGTGGTTTAAATCAGCACTGTGCTGCACTGACTGCAATCACAGCTGAGACTCTTGTCCTAGTGGGTTTCTTTCTTATCTTAGAAACTTCAACCCCACAATCAGCCCATGTTTGTGATAAACAGAGTGAAGAGCATTTGGCAGGGAAATCAATGTGAGTCTTAAGACTGCATCTCTAACTGTAAGTAACTGTCATGTCAGAATCAGTTCAGATAGCCATTCTCCCTTGGCACCGTATTTGGCACTGCTTAACACTGACCAAAAGAGACTTCACCTGGGTTTTTTAAACCATTCTACTTGTGCTGCCAAGAGGGGAGTTGCTTTTAGTGGCTTGGCAGTGGCTCCACAGCATTTACTCATCCTTATGATGAGTGTTTACACATGCATGGTAAAATTACTACATTCTACAGGCAGTCCCAGCTATAATTTGTGATTAAAGTCTGTGTCCATCTTTTAAAAAATAAAAATAAAGACTGCCATCAGAATGATGATTTCCTGGACAAGGCTACAGTACAGACAGCTACTAAAACAGGTGGAAAGGAAAGAATTTTTTTTTTGTCTTGATCATTAAATGCAATCAGTATAATATGATTAAATGATTGTAAGTGGGGAGAGATACAGAACTGCAGGGTGCTTCAGGCTGAAAGTAATTTTTTTTTCATTAAACTTGCCTAGACTGTAAAACTGAAAGTGGGTAGTGGGAGGAGGGGAATCCATCCATATGTTACAAGCTAAACAATCTGATCTTGAATGGATTGGAATATCTGATAATAGTAATTAGGTGTAGAACAAAAGAGTTTCTGTGGAGCTGAGAGTGAAGGAATTACAGAGTTGACAAGCCCAACATTTCCTCCTCTGATCTTGAGACTAAACTTTACACTTTTAACAAAATGTGTCTGTTTGGTGCGTCACTGATATGGATAGATGTGTCCACCTCAGTGGCACAATGGTTACTGAAGGATGTCTGCTTTCTATCCTTTTGCTTCTCTGATAAAAGTTGGATATTGTTTTGGAGTCTTGTCAGTCTAAGATCCTTGTAACAGCAGCAGACTAATTTGAAGAAATATAAAATAATAGATAATGATGAAACTGAGTTAAGGAAACACTGGAAAATATTTTTAGGCTGCTGGCAGGTAGCACATAAAGCAGCTTGTGTTTTTAATGTTGTTGCAGGTCAAAATTCTTGATAGAAAGATTTATTTGTTTTTTCTTGCTTATGCCCAGTGTAACCAAGTAAAGTGATTCTGAATTGCATTAGGAGAGCTGTTTGTTCTGTAACTTTAAGATTTCCAGGACTTCATTTTTGAGACTTTCTCAGAAGGTATTTCACAAAATCAGAGTCGCTCAGGTTGGCAGGGGCCTCCAGGCATCTTCAAGTTCAGCCCCTGTGCTTAGGGTAGAGTCAGCTGAAGCAGTTTGCCCAGGGCTGTGTACAGTAAGTTTTTTAGTATCTCCAAGGTCAGAGACTCCACAAGCTCTTTGGACAACCTGTTCCAATGTTCCATCACCCTTACAGTAAAACCCCCAATTTCTAGTGGTTAGAATAAATTTATAGTATTTCAGTTTGTTCCCACAGTCTCTCACCCTGTCGCTGTCACCATCCCCAGAGGTATTTTTTAAATTGTGTAGATGTGGTACTGAGGGACATGATTTAGTGATGCCTTGGCAGTGCTGAGTTAACAGTTGGACCTGATGATCTGAAAGGTCTCTCCCCGACAAAATGATTCCATGATTTAGCAATTGCTTTGCTCTTTAGTCTTTCTTTGGAAAGAAATAAGGTGCCTTCCCTCATCCCAGTCTCTCCCTCAACCCCTGTAGCTTTTAAACACAAACCAATTTCTGTGACATTTGAAAGAGCAGCAGAATCCTTACATCCAGATCCCATAATGATCACAAAAACTGGCAGCAGCAGCAAAGAGAGGATGTTCTGTGGGTGAGCCCCTAGGAAATTCATAATCACAGAATGGTTTGAGTTAGAAAGGACCTTCTTCTACTAGATCGAGTTGCAAAGCCCTATGCAACATGGCTGTGATCCAATCCTGCCATGCAAGCTCAGCCAGGACCTGCTCCAGATGGGCTGCTGTTTGGCCTGGCTCAGATCACAACAGGTGCTTTGCTTTCCCTGTGTTGAAGGTGAGGACACCTAGGTATAACCCAGAAGGGCTGCAGGAGGGTGAGAGAACTGTGATTCTTGCTGGGAGAGAGGAGATAGTAAAGAGTATCAAGAAAGAGCTATATTGTGGGTAGGGAGGAGAGTTGTAATGATAGTCTGCAAATCTGTAAGCAGTCAGCTTTTGCTGTCTTTGCTTGCTGAAAGTGTCTCTTAAAGCCCTTTCTTGATTGTGCCAGGTACTCCCTAGCTGTGTGGGTGAAAACATGTGGGTTGCAAATAGACTGTTGCAGACTAAGTGAGGCTTTATTCTGCAAGAGAGCTACCTGCATGCTATTTAGACACTGCAGGGAGTTCCATTACTTCACAGTGATCATGAGGTCTGCATATTTTTACTTGTATTTGTTGTTTTTCTTCTTCTGTGCTTAGCCATATATGAAGCCATTAGTAACCAGACTACTGGATATATTAATTTTCAGGGGATTTTTGCACAACTCATTTTTTCATTTTCATACTGATAGCTCATACTCCAGTAATGAGAAGATACATACTACTAGGATTGTTTAAGAAGGAATTGAGATCAAGACTTCAAAGCTACTGGTTCTTTTCCTTGCATTATTAATTCTGAAGGCTTACAGAAAGAGCGGCACTGTGAAACCCCTTGTAAAATTGTGTACCGAGCCACACTACCTGCTGTGCTTGCATGCGTTCCACCATCCTTTTCATAACATCTGAACATCTCATTGGATTACCTCTGGCCATTTTCAGTTGTTTTCAATTTGTCTGCAAACTGGATTCATACTTTCACTCTTCCCTGTGATCTTGGAATCACTCTGATGTGAAGTTTGTGAGGTCACAGTCTTTCTTGACAAGACATTATAGTGAAAAAGGACGTTTCCAGGAGTTTGCTGTAGGATCCAAGGCTATGGCAAAAGGAGTTTGAGGTGATACAGCTATTTCTGTGCCCGCAGAAAGAGGAAGCAAGTATTGCTTTCAGAATACTTTAAGAAATGTTTTGCCAAATGTGGCAATTGCTACCATTCTTTGGGTATCCCTTGATCTTTGCTGCATTTTCTGATGCTTCCCAGTTGAGGTATGTCTGGAGATTTCAGGACACCTCTCCAGACAGTTCTTTCTATGGGATAATCTAATTAATCTTTGCAAAAGCAATGCATTAAGGGCATGGGTAAGCTATAGTTTGACCTCTTTACTCCTGTTCTCAATTCCTAACTGTTTGATTTCTTCTGTTTATTTTACCAGTGATCTCAGCTGATTGCCCCAAAGCTGTTGAGACTGGTACATCACATCTAAGAGTAACTGCTTTGAGAGGTGCTCATTACAAATGATCTCTCTAAGACTAGAGTTTTCCAGGCTGGAGTGCTGACCTCACCTTTCCTCTCAGTGCTACTTTTTGTACTGCAAACAAGTAGCAGGTTTCTCCACTCAGGACAGCCATCTCCATTCCTTTGACCCACTTTGCATTTTCTCCCACTGGTCCTCCAGAGAGAGTCAGCACTACCAGGATGGTTGTAAGCCTCTGGGAGCTCCCCAAGCTTTTGGTTTGTGTTGCAAGCCTAAGAATTTGGGATGCAAATTAAAATATTTTCATCTTCAACTTGTTCAGTGCTGGACTTGGTCAACAACTCAGCTGATGTGGGTGGCTCAACAGAAAGGCTGTTTAGCAGTACTTGTCAAGGCAAGGAGCTGACAAAGTGGTGTGGGGGGAGCATTCCTAGATCTTGCTGTCGTCGTTGGCTTCAAGCTAGCATTGTCAGGACCTCATTTTTTTAAACTGTTTGTATCGTAGAATGCTTGAGCCTGTACGTTGCTATATTAGTATAGTCTCATCTTACTGTGCTGTTTTACTTGAGTTTGAGCTTCTCTAGACTGAGTTCTGTCTTCGTTGTCTAGTTTTCTACTTAACCTCATTCCCTTGTTTAAATTGATAGCCCTGCACCAGCCCTTGACATCCTGAAATCTCTCTTCCTGATAGGAAGTAGCTGGTTATGAACATTTTCAAGAACACTGGTTTTTATTTGTAACAGTACAGAACTGTGATGTGAGGAAAGTGTGAGGGAGATATTAACCTTCTTCAAGTAAAATAAGAAACTTGCATTTATTCTTGGATACTGGATCGAGTGTCTATTTCCTGATTTCTTCAGAAAGAGGTTACAAAACACTGAAGAATTGTTCTAATTAAATGCATCTGCTGAGTGTATCTGAGGAATTGAAGTATATATTCACCTTTGGCCAGACAAGCCTTTCATCTCTTGTGTAAGCAAACTCTTTTCCCCCATGTTTGTAATGAATCCCAGGGTGCTCATAACTGATCCAGACCTTGCACCCTCGCTTTCCTGACGTACACTGCTGCTGCTGAGGCGTCAGCTGCTCCACGCACCCATCTGATTTCACAGTGATGGTGGGGACGTGCACATGTTGCTGTGACACCTGAAGACGTCAGCAGGTCCATTACTTACAGTCAATATGTGCATCTTCACTGTCCTGAAATCCTCTTTAAGCTGTTTGTTTCAGATCATGTGTCTCCAGCCAATACAAGCACCTGTGGAGACCACATTCCCAGTGAGTAAGCAGCAGAAGGAGCTTCTCAAGGGAAGAACCTCTCCTATGTCAAGACTAACCTTAGATTTTCAACCTTTTACCACACTGGAAAAGAACTCAGCCCCAAAAGGCTTTCAAACATGTTTTTTTTAGGAAGCTGCTTAATGTTCATTGTGGGGTTTTTGTTACTTCTTAATTACATCTTAACTGTCTTATTAAAAACAATGGTACCGTGCTAGTCCAAAAACATCTTTGCGTAAGAATTTTCCCTGTGAGTCACTGCATTTATTTATCTCTGTATTTATGGCAATAAATCCTTTGCTTCCTCTGCACACCCAACCACCCTGTTTGGTCTTCATTGTGATCACTGAAATTGTGGCAGCCACAGGATTTGTTTTTCTGCAATGTTCCTGCATTTAGAGAATTGCACTGGGGTTTTTATTGGATTGCCTCCCAATTTTATGTTCCATGTCACAAACCTTTGAAGCCTTTCCCTGGTGAGCATGAAGTACATTAACCAGCATGTGCAAATGAGCAACAGCACAGCTGCTAATTGTGCTAACAGATGTAAATAAGAAAAACATTACTTTTCTAATCCTAAAAGTATTTATAGAAACCATTATCCATCTTTCATAACACTTTGATTATGGATGGAGCCTCTTTCAGGTTCAGCAAAGTTGATTAAGCTTTCGCAGATGGTTTGACTCGCTGAGGTAATGATAGAAGTGTGGAGGAAATGCAGATGTTTGAAAGCCTTTGTTTTACATGCTTTAGGCAAATCAGTGGCTTAAAAGGAAAGCTGCTACTACGTGTTCTGTAGAAAAATGTACAGCTTTAAAATGGAAACTTACAGGAAGGTTGTGGAATGCAAGCAAGGAATCTGACCTCTTCGAGCTGAGTCTTGATGTGCCTCACCTGCCGGGCCAGGTTTGTTTGGACATTGCTTGAGTGGCAATGACTGGCAGAAAGCCTCTTGCCAGACCCCAGCAGTTCCCATTTCCTCTGCACTTGTAATTTATCCATTAAGATCTCAGATCTCGAGGATGTATCCTCTCTTGGGAATGAGTGGCGTCCTCATGGGTGGAAGTGTGTTTGCATCACAGAGGCAGTTCACATCGCTGTAATTGGGATGATTCAGGTAATTTTTTTGAAGGGCTGTCTCTCTAAGCCTTGCCAACAGCTGTATCAACAAGAGGCCAGTGCGCCTGGCGCCAGCCTCAGGCTGACCCCAGCAGCGTTGGACGAGCAGCGAGACAGGAACCTGGCATCAGGCACTGAGTGACTGAGCCATCTCTGTGCCCCCTGGTTTAACTCCCAGGAGACTGTCTTTGTTTTCAGCAACCTAGGTGAAATCCTGCATGGTAACAAGCAGATCAGTCACAGTCAGGACAAACCCCAAGTCCTTTGATGCTGTGGCCATGTGATCAGAGGACTCGCAAAAGTCTCCATCATCTGCCTCTGTCCAGGCTGCTCCATAAGGCAAAGGGCAGATATGGCAAGAGTGTCAGGACCATGTTGCGTTTGATCCAGGGAATTATTTTCCCTCTTCAACTGGCTTCATGTTCTGGATTTAGATGTAGTTATCCCTGTCTATCCCAACAGCTTTCACACTCTGTCACCTGATCCATAGCCCTTTCCTTTTCCAATAACTTCAGAAAATGTTTTTTTCCTTTATCTTGGCTTCACTGGCAAGAAACAGAAAGTTCTTGGAAGCATAAAGGAAGTGGTTCCTACTTAAGATCTGAGAATCTCAAGCTAATGGATGAGCTGCTTTATGTTCAGTGTGCTAATGCCTCATTCTGTCTTTGCAACACATCTTCAGCTTCTCCCCAGAGCAGTGTCCTGACAGGCAGGTCACTGCTTTTTTGCATCAGTTCTGTAACCTACCTGTATGTACAGATATTTTTCAAAGAAAGGTGCAAAATGTAGTGTTTCTCTTCTTCCCCATGACACTGCTTTTCCCCCAAGCAGTTACAGTAAAAACAGCAGGTTTTTTGTGGTTTTTGGTTAATTTGTTTTCTGTTCTGTGGGTTTGGGGTTTTCTTTTTTTCTTTCCCCTGCAGTAAATTCTATCTTTTTTTTCCCCTTAGGACTTAGCTACCAAAAGCATCTTCTCATCATTCTGCAAAATAAGAATTGCTTGACGTCTAGAAACAGTGTTTAAAATCTGAAGTAGAGAACATAGGTCACAAAAATTGATGTGGTGTCTACTGCAACTGCTAGGCACAGGAGCCTGCCTGTGAGAAATCTCCCCACTCTCCATAGAACTAAATTTTAATTACAGAGCTTGGAAAGTTCTTGAGGTGATGTAGAGGCCAAGCTAAATAAAACAACGGCTGGGAAATGACAGCAAGGTGGGAACGTGAATTGGAAAAATATCTCATCCTTCAGATTTTTGTATTACTCAAAGGTTTCGTTCAGCTCCTTTTTAAGTGGGAGTGGGTGTGTGGGGGTTGGTGGGCGTGAATGCTCTTTATTTCCTGCAGGTGAAAGAGAAAGAACAGGTTGCTTTACATAGATTTCTTAAGGCTAATGGGTAAATCTACCTGGTTATTATATACTTCTCCTGAAGCTTTGGCTGGAGCTGAGTGATGTCATGTTCCTGGAGCTCTGAAGACCCCTTTACTAAACCATGCTTTAAGTAAAACTGCAAGTAAGGTCCTGACAGAAATTCTTTGGAATTTGATCTTGGTGATAAACTTCAGATTCCAATAATGTTCTGATAAAATAGTGCTTTTAAATTTATTACTATTTCATTGTTTCTTTAACGCAAAGGAGGGAAGAGCAGGAGCAAGTGAGTATTTCTGTGATCTTTTTTTTTTTTTTTTCTCCATTTGAATTCTATGGAATTGTAAATCTGAACAGTGTGAAGGTGGGATCAGAGTTTGCCACAGTATCAGGTGGTTGTAGTCATGATCAAGGGACAAATGTGATACACTGCATTTTCCTGCAGGGACTGGCCAGTGTGGCCTTCAACCTTGTGACCACAGGCACCTAAAATGGGGGGAATAGTCTCTGGTCTCTCTACTATATTTGAGGACAGAAACTGAAGTGTGAGCAGGAAGAAGAAAAATCTTGCCAAATAGTGCGGTGTATGTAAGTGGTACCAGTAGTGAGTGGCTTAACAACAAGCTGAATCTGCTTTGTCTTGGTTTGCTTTGCTTTTTAATTTCTGTAATCCTTATGTATCCATTGGTTTTAAATGAAGAAAGAAAAATAAGATTCCTGAGATAAAATTTCCATTACAGCTTTTCCAAAGTTCTGTGGTAGCTGTCACAGAGAAGTATGGTGTTTGCTTTGGATAACTGAGCAGATTTTTCTTTTTCAAGTTAAAAGCTTAATAATAAACAAGCAGTTCATCAGTACAGCTGAGTGCAGTATGAAAAGAGTCTCCTCTTTCAGAAGTCAGATCAGGTCAGAGTTTTCAAAAAGGTGACCAATTCTTGAGTGCATGCCTCAATATGCTACAACAAGTTGTAGACCACGATTCTCTTCTGGGGTTTGGGGGCAGCTGTTTTCTTTTAGATCCTCTCCCAAGTGCTCCTCAAAGATACAGAATTTGTGATAAATTCCTACTCTAGCCAGGTGCTGGGGTTGTTTATGCCTTCCATGTAAAATGTCTTGTAGTAACAACTTTCTATAATCTGCCCTATTTTTTTTCCCACCTCATTTCAGTATGGCATGTTTCTAAGACAAGCAGCTCACAGCTGAGACTGAAGTGAATTGTTTTAATATTACACCAGTCAGGATTTTTTGTTTGGTTTTTTTTTGTTCTGTTTTTTTCCATCTAAAGCTAATTAGATAAGGATTTGCTTTGTAATATTTTATTCATGCAAATCATTGTACATCTCTGTTAGGAACATGTAGTGCAAATGAAAATCATCAAAGGAGTTATTTGGTTTCTTTGGCCAGAGTTTTTGGTAAAGCATATATATGTGTGTGTGTGTGTCTGTGTATCTCTGTGTATCTCTCTCTCTATATATATATATGTTTATCTGCTTTCAGGTTATTTGTTAACTTCTCTAAGTACAAAAATACACCCAGGAGAAGTTCAGTGGGATGTAGGTTTAACTTTACAGTGTGTGCTCTAACTCAGTTTTCAGTTGGTGACGTTGTGAAATATGCCATGGCTTGTACTCCATACTCCTCATCCCCTGATGGATTTTGCATTTCCTTTCAAACAATTGTCCCCATATGATTTTCATCAAATGAAGCTGTGATTTGACCAACATTTCTTATGCAGCAAACACTTCCCACAGGGCCATTCACATACTGCTCTTCTCTCCTTCTCACCTCCTGGCAGATCTAGGCAAAGCTGCTTTGGGTCTGCTCCAGAACTGTATAAACTCTCCCACTTTAGATGGCTTCTTGTCAAACATGGATTTGAGAACTGAGCCCCTTCAGAGCTGGCCTTACACAAGGGTCTCGCTTATCAGGGTTGAGGACTGGGACAGCACAGGTGCAACCCAGTGCCTGGAAGCTGTAGGAGTGGAATATGGGGCTGGGTGATTAGGCCCTCAGTCCCTGTGGAGCTGTATCTGGGCTTGTCTGCCTCTTAGCCTCCAGCCGGAGCTGTGAGAGGACCTGCTTGTGCTTTTCTGGGTATATTTAAAGTTAGGAAGTTTTGTTCTGTTTACATTTTTATTCATTTCTTATTTCCAGCTTTTATTCTTCAAAAGGTATGGGGAAGGCATCTGTTGAATGGTATGGTCTGAGATTTGTGCTATCAGTCCCACTACTGTGCTGTGCAACAAGGTGGTCTCTGTGCTGAGGGAACACTGGCACTGTCTGAACTTCAGTTTCCCACACTGCTTGTGAAGCCAGTGCCTAACTGAGGTCCCTGAATCTTGTCCCCGCTGTGCGTGGAGGAGGCATCTCTGTTCGCTTAGCACCAGCCACAGACCTCTCCGCTCAATTCCATGTATCCTTCCACCCTTAGCTTGGCAAGGTTGTAGGTCCCACTCCCAGATAGAAACCCAACCCAAGCCTCCCCACCACCCAGCACGTCTTCAGAGAACCCAAGGTCAGCTTTAGCAGTTTTTCTCCATCTGTCTTTTATCTTGGAATCTGTGAAAGAAATACTGCACCATCAGGTTGGTGACAGGCAAATGATGGTAGTTTAAGATTGGATTTTCCCCCTGAAAAGCTCCTCCAGGTGGTATTTCCAGCACTCACTAATGGCCTCTCAGAGCTCAAAGGCTGCCTGAGCTGTTCCTGGCGAAGTTTCACGTGTTACAGTATCAGTAGTAAAATGTCATGGTAACAGTCAGCCTTCATCAGCCTTGGGCTTGCCATGGGAAATTACTTCAGCCTAGAGACAGGCAGCTATGCCTCTGGCCAAGCCAGCAGTGGGACATGATCCAGGTCCAGGGGGACATGACAGGAGCCCCCGGGGGCAGCACAGCTAGGTGAGCGTTCTGGCAGGAGCATAAATGGTCATGGACACAAACTGCTTGGGTGGGGCATTTCCAGCAGCAAACCCCACCTGACCCTTCTCTCAGCATCAAGAACATGGGACGTGGTGTGCTTTTCCTCATAAATGTCTATCTTCACTCAGGGCACTCACACAGTCTCAGGGCTGGGTATAGTTCCTCAGAGTCACCCACAGAAAGGATCAGAGGAGCTCCGTTTGAGTGGGGAGCTTTGGGTCCTATGAAAAACAATAGGTGTTTGTCATGAGCTCCCTTCTTGCTCATCTCCCTGGTAGTGTTGACATGTAGCATCTGGCCTTGATGGGAAATTAGGGTAAAATGCACCACTTTGCATCACAGGGAGTGACAGGGCAGGCCTCCACTGCTTGGTAACAGCTGCTTCCACACAGCATCCACGTCTCAGCTGAACAGCATGTCTCCAGCTCCACTCCCCATGAAATGAGTCCCTCTTCATTCCCTTAGTACTCCTAACAGGATTTTGAATGTGCCTCTTTATAATGCAGAATATGTGCTGCTCTGATTAATTGTTGTTACTTCTGATTATCCAGTACTGCACATAAACAGATGTGCGCATAGAAAAGTGCCCCCTGTTAATCAGGAGCTGTTAAGCCATATGGCCTGTGAAGATGGAGCATTACAGCTATGGGATGAGAACCTCCTGTTCAGCAGCCAGGTTCAAACGCAGCGAGTACCATGCTAATAAATTCTTGCCAACGCTGTCAGTTCCTTCATCTGGCATGTCACCCTGAGTGGCAGTATGGGTTTCTGGAGCTTTCCCTCTTCACAGAGGTCCTGCTTCTGTTAAGTCACTGCTGAGAGCCCATCTTCCCAATTGAAAACCTTGTAAAGGTGTGGGTGAAAAAGTGGAGGATGCATTGAGCTGTGCATACTGTGCCACTCTCAGATACTGGGGATAAAGTGAAGTTGCAGTTAGCCCTGCTGCATGTGCAGTGGTATTTCTTTTAGTGACTCATCTCTCAGAGAGATAATAGGCAATAACACACAGTCAAGTACTTGATTAATTAATTTGGTGGCCATGAATGGTTGCAAAGCCAGCAAGAAACTACTAGGAAGTGTCACCAGTTCGATTACTGCTGAGGTGTGTCTTTTTGCCTTCCTGGAGCTATCTGCCTTTTATTTATCTCTGTACCCAGTAACATGATAAGTCTAAAAGGCTTCATTTATCAAGTGCAAGGCTGTGACCCACATGTTCTGATAGTGTTGTGTCCCAAAACAGGCTGACAGTGATTGTTGCTGCTGCAAGCGATCAGTCCAGAACTCTGAGAACATTCACCTCAACCAGGAAGTGAGAGGTTTCCAGCACAGGGTTGCCATTATGGGGAATTATTCTAGTTTATATCAACGTAGTCCACAATCTGTCAGAGCTGAAACAAATTCAGAGGGTCACTTTTCTTTTGTCTGTGTGGTATTTTAACAGACCCAAGGTACCTAGAGGCTTTTCTTACCTGAGGCAGCCTGAGACCTAGGAACTACTCTTAACAGGTGTGGTTCCCAGTGACACTTTAATGTGACACTTGGCAATCATAACTTCCATCTGTGGATTGAAGTTGCCTGGTATCTGAAATCCTATTTAGAATGAAGATGCCATTAGCTCTGTGGTGTTAGCTTCTTAGCACCTTTCATGTATGCCTGTGTGAGTGTGGAGATGGGTGTGCTTTCAGCAGAGTTAAAAAGTCACTACACAGAATATTGCTCTAAGCAGGTGCTGTAGTGTACCGAAAGAGCTGCTCCTTCCCCCTCAGAAGCACAAGCAGCCTGTCTCTAAGGAGAACAGGGGTTTCTGCAGCCCTGAAGAACTGATTTCTGTTCATCTTTGCAGGGCTGCTTTCTGCACCTAGGCTTCTACTGCCTAATGCTGAGATGTCGGGTATCTTACAGAGCTTTCCTGTAATGGGTGCTTGTAATTTTTGCTCTCTGCTTTTGTTTCTTCCAAAGCACAGATCTGTACCTCTCCCAAGAACAACCTTTAGTGGTGGGTGTTTTTTCCCTAAAGTGCAGTTATATTTTCGTTTCCACAGCTATTATATTTTTGGCCTTAAAATGCATTTTAAACTTGAGATTCAGAGCACTGTAGATACAGTTCAGGGACATCTCTCTGATGCACCTGATCAGCTGGAAAAAAAATACCAAAGACAGTGTTTCTGGTGGTTTATAGTTCTTCTTCGATGCTTCCTTTTTCTTCCTTTGATTTGAGACTTTAACCATGAGATGACTTTTGTGTTTCCTCTGTTGGAAAAAGTCCATAGTAGAAAACCAAACCATTGTGTAAAGGTAGCTGATAGAAAGTGTCTGTTTGACTGAAGCATGGTATTGAGGCCAAGGACATAGTGATGCATTGCAAGGCTATCTGCAGCAAAAAGGATCTATTGCTGCTTTTTCCATGATGTCTAGCAGAAGTTTTAGTGTCAGTATGTAGCTAAAGACTAATCAGGACATGGGGGAAATCCAAATGTTTGTTACTTAAAGGAGGCACAGAAGTGGTGTAGACTAGATAGAAACGGGCACATTTAGCTGAGGGGACAGACTTAGCTTTGATGATTTCTGTTTCCATTTTAAGTGTCTTGCCATACATTTCAGGTTTCAGGGTGGGTTACTGCATGCCTCTGCAAGGGAAGACAGTTCTCCTCTGCCTGTTCCCCAACCTTTAAAACAAGCTTCACACTTCAAAGAAACTCCTCACTTCCCTTCAGAACTTCTTAGCAGTATTAGCACACAGGCATGGTAAATACTGTGGTACTCACCTCTTACCTACTGTTGACAGACAAAGTAAAAAAGACTCAATATTGGGCTCCTTGGACTTGGAGCAGTGATTATTTAGAGGGGGCAGGAAGTGCTGTCTGTTAGCAGTCTGTTAGCAAAGAGCTAAGTTAAATGAAATTGAGTGGACTAACCAGGACACTTAGTGTGCATTTGAAGGGCATCACTTCATGTATCAGCAAACCTGGAGCTGATGAGTTACATTGATTAGAGCAGGAGGGTGCCCTGCTGACAGCCCCCAGGCCATGGCAGACAGACTTTGTGCCCTTCCTAATCAAAGCAGATCCATGGCTTGATAAATAGAGGATTTCAGTGCTTTCATAGCACCTGCTCTCCAGGCTGCTCTGTTTTTTTTCAAAACCTTTTCATCTGATGGGTCTCTGTGTTGGTATTTTTGTATTCTAACCAGTATAGAAAACCGGAAGCTGGAAACCAAAGAGCACTTTACTGTTACCCCCCCTGCTTGAATCTGGAGCACAGGCCACTTAATCTGTTAGTGTTGAACATAGTACAGCAGGTCCAGAGAAGGCCAATAAAGTTGGTGAAGAGTCTAGAGAAAAAGCCCTGTGAGGAGAAGCTGAGAGAGCTGGGGTCATTTAGGCTGGAGAAAAGGAGGCTGAGGGGACACCTTTCTCTCTACCACTACCTTAAAGGAAGTTGTAGTGAAGTGGAGGTTGGTCTGTTCTCCTCAGTAAGAAGTGACAGGCCAAGAGGAAGCAGCCTTGAATTGTGCCAGGGAAGGTTTAGGTTGGACGTTGGAAAAAATTTCTTTACTGAAAGGGTTGTCAAGTACTGGAAGAGGCTGCCTGGTGGAATCATCATTCCTGGTGGTATTTAAAAAACGTGTGGATGTGGTGCTTAGGGATGTGGTTTAGCAGTGGACTTGGTGGTATTAGGCTAATGGTTTTTTTTCCAGCCTGAATGATTCTATGATGATTCTATATTTAACAACAGGCTGTAAGCACACAAGGCAAGGTTCAGACTCAGAATAACATTAGAGGAAAGTAGCATCTGTCTGACATCCTGGCTTGGACAAAGACCAAATGAGGGAAGTGTGTCAGAATGTCTCTCGCTCAGCATCTCTCTGCTTTATAAACTACCAGGAATGTGTGCTTTTTCTGTAGCTACAGAGGTTAAGTAGCAGTCGTGTAGGTTTCCTGTGGAATGCTGCAAATGGAGAATCACAGAATGTCAGGGGCTGGAAGTGACCTCAAAAGATCATCCAGTCCAACCTCCCTGCAGAGCAGGATCACCTATACCACAGGATCACACAGGAATGTGTCCAGGCAGGTTTTGAATATCTCTAGGGAGAGACTCCACAACTCCCCTGAGCAGCCTGTTCCAGTGTTCTGTCACACTCACAGTGAAAAAAATTCCTCCTCATGTTTACATGTAACTTCCTATGCCTCGACTTCCACCCATTGCCCCTTGTCCTGTCATTGATCATCACTGAGCAGAGCCTGGCTCCATCCTCCTGGCACTCATCCTTTACGTATTTATAAACATGAATGAGGTCACCTCTCAGTCTCCTCTTCTCTGAACTGAAGAGCCCCAGCTCCCTCAGTCTCTCCTCATAAGAGAGATGTTCCATTCCCATAATCATCTTTGTGGCTCTGCACTGGACTCTCTCAAGCAGTTCTATGTCCCTCTTGAACTGGGAGGCCCAGAACTGGACACAGTACTCCATATGAGGCCTCATCAGGGCAGAGTAGAGGGGGATGAGAACCTCTCTCGACCTACTAACCACGCCCCTTCTAATACACCCCAGAATGGCATTGGCCCTCCTGGCCACAAGAGCACACTGCCGGCTCAACAGAAACCTGTTCCCTCTGAACCACTTTAACAAATGAGTGACTTGGATAATGAACTTTTAAATTGCTAGGCTGTAATAAATGACAAGATCAAAAATGCAGTGATAGAGAATTGTAGAGGTTTCAAATCTCCCTGGGCATTGCCATGCTGTGCAACCTGTTCTAGAAGACCCTGCTTTAGCAAGGGGTTTGGGCTTTGATGATGTCCAGGGTCCTGTGCTAGCTGTGATACTGTGCAGTTACAGGGGGAGGCCGGGATGAGTATTTGGGACAGAGCTGACTCAGAGCTTGCAGCTTTTGTAACAGCTCCTGCCACAGCCTTTCTTTGTTTATCCAGTAAGGTCAACTCCTCTTTCTTCTCCAAAAACATGCCTACATCTTTACCATGCAGAGACCTGTCCACCAGGTGCCAGCAACCCATCATACAGTCTTGTTTATACCTGTGCTGATAGCTGGTGACAGCACACAAAGATGTTCAGTTCAGTCCCCAGAGGAGATCCCCAGCAGAGCGCAGACATCTCCTTGCACAAACTGGAGCTGTTGCCTCAGTTCTCATACACCACCTTGAGAACCTCAGGGAGAGCAGCAGGCCTGTTGCTTGATGGGAATTTAGCCCTACCACTGTTAATGTGGGCTTCCACCACTGCTGTAGTGCTACCCGAGTCCCTGTCTGACCTGCTGAGGGTAATTCTGCCTCTGCTTCCCTCTAGGAGGACTTTCGGAATAAAGTTGAAGATTACATTAAGCGCTATGCGAGATGATGAAGGGAGATGGATGGCAGGAGCATGGCTTCCACACTAGAGTTGTCCTTAACTTCAACAACAACAACAAAACCAGCCCGGATTGTACTAGTCCTGTGTCCATGTTGTACTGAAGAAGAAAACTAACTTCATAACTTGTCCATGTTAAAAGGAGAGTTCAGCATAAATACAGCAAGAAATTGTGTATGTTGGTTGAAAAAGTTGTTTGCTTACATTTAAAAATGTTTACTCTTCTGAAAAGTACTGTATATCCTGTTGATGAGAGATGCTTGAGAAGTGAAAAGAAATCCCTATTGAAATTGTAATTACACTTTTTTTTTTTTTTTTT
>WBNM01036003.1:12829-77020 GCA_013399055.1 Ramphastos sulfuratus | reverse complement strand
GGTGGGGGGGAAGGGAGCAGAAGGAAAAACAAAACAAAATTAACAACAAAAGCAACCCCAACAACAAAAACCCCAGGCAGAAAAGGTGGTGTGTTTTTGGAACACTTGGAGTTGGCAATAAAGTAGTCTCCTGTGAACCAAATGACAAAACTGTTGCCTTTGATGAGCAGAGACAATAGAAGCTTTTGCCAAGAGTCATCAGCTGAGGCATAGAGCTTGCCAGAACACACCTGCTAAACCAAGTTCTGCTTCTGCTGTTGAAATTTTGGCCCGTATTTGATGTAAGTACTTTTTTGTTTGGTTGGTTGGGTTTTTGTCACAGGTTTGAAATTTTTACCTTGTTATTTTGAGCTCCTGTTTGGGCTGCAGTACTGTTTGTTTGGTTGGATTTTTTTTTTTTGTTCCTATTCGCTGTGTGAAGTAGTTAAAAGAGATGCAGGCTAATCTGTAACTTAAGTAAATGTGTAGTATTAGTAAAATTATATATATATATATTATATATTTCTGTGAAAGTTTAATGAAAGGGAGATTCGTTTTTGTTTTGTTTTGTAAGAAATCTGCCTTTAGCTTTCTGATCTGGATGTGGTGAAGGGAGCATCAGATGCTGTTTGATCTGATGGAAGTAAATTCAAGCACCATTAGCTGGAGAACACCTAATTGTGTTCTTCAAAC
Organism: Ramphastos sulfuratus; assembly: GCA_013399055.1. Classification (NCBI taxonomy): domain Eukaryota; kingdom Metazoa; phylum Chordata; class Aves; order Piciformes; family Ramphastidae; genus Ramphastos; species Ramphastos sulfuratus. The sequence continues at coordinate 76,348 of WBNM01036003.1, read as the reverse complement.
TCCTGCACTGAATGCCAATGACTAATAGCGCAGCCCGAGAACAGTAAGGCGCTGCACCCTCTGCTAGGCGCTTGGCTGTTTGAAAGGCTATGATGCTGTAATTGCCTTTTCTGTAAGTAGCTGTGTGTCAAACACGTAGCCTGTGCAAGCAGAGACCCCTCAGAAGACAGTAGCATGTACCTCAGGAATCACTTCAGCGTCAATGCCGTGAGAAGTCGTCTGCTGCCCGTCGCGTTCCAGAGCTCCCTGCTGCTTGCCCGCTGACCCCGGCGGTGCCCGGGGCTGCCCAGCCAGGGCATCGGTGTAACCTTGGAGACCCAAATACGTTTTGCTTGTGGGATCACACAGAGGAGGTGTTGTGGAACCGATTCAAGCTTTTATAAATAGATAAACCATAGAAATAAACGTTGGTGTGGTTTCATACGCAGCAAGTGTGTGTGTAAAACGCTCGGCGGGGGCTCTTAGGATTTTATCCCCCCCCAAGTGATTTAGCTTCATTCTTTCCTGCTGTTCCTCTGCAGACACTGGAGGAAATCAAAATTATCTCCAGCCAGCCAGAGCTGGGCTGCAAATGTTAAGCTCGGTGCAGCCTCACTTGTTAAGCTTTCCCTGTGCTTTTTCCCTGACAGCTTCATAGGCTCCTGTCGATGTTTCTGGAGGTCTAGGAAAGGAGGGAAATGAAATGCAAGGATTGGCATGCAGGAGAGCCTTGTCGTGAGCTTCTGCTTCAGGCAGCATTGCCACTGGATCGTGGAGCAGCATATTGTTTTAAGCAGGCAACTCTGATGTGAGACCTTTGCTGCCAAAACAGTAATGTCAGGGAAGGTGAGGAATAAAACAAAAATGGGACGGTTGGAAGATATGTCCCTTTTTTGCCTACTGAATCAAAGGATTCTCTTTGTCTGAAAACAGTGAGCCGCTTTTTTATAACAAAGATGAGCCCATCTTGCTGTAGTGGCACCCTGGCACCACATCATCTTCCATCCTTCAGCAGAAGGGGCCAAAGTCCTTGTTTCCTCCCTCCCTGCTCTTGCCCAGGGCAGAGAAAATGCAGGGTGCTGCTGCAAAGATCCAGGAGCAGCTGTAGTGGGGAGTGCAGGGCACCAGCAGCCCCTGTGAGCATGGAACTAGGGCTGCAATCATCTGAGCCAAGGCCTTCCCCTGCAGTCCTGCTATATACTTCCTTCACTGTATTTTTACTTACCAAGAGGAAAAGAGCAGAGTATTAAAGTTTGGTACTACTAAATACTGTAGGAGGTAGTCCGAGTGTCAATTTCTTCCCATCCAGGAAGGAAAATGTTACACCTCATCGAAGAAGACCCTAGTAGCTTACAGTCCAGGGAAATAAACCAAATTACCTTTTTTTCTGAACAAGGAGCTGGTTTATATATATATTTATATGTAATTTTATGTCTTTATATGTGTATTTGTGCAGATACAACTAGTCTGTGCTCCTTCCAGCCACCTTCAATTTCCACCTCTCACTAAGGTGGGGTGTCCCGAGGAGCACAGTTCACTGCACATGTAGGGAGCTCATCTCCATCCTGCACCCCTGTGGACCCTCTGCAATCATAGAATCACAGAATATATCTGGTTGGAAGGGACCTCAATGATCATCCAGTCCAACCTTTGACCCAGTACTGAAGTGTTAACAGTAAACCATGTCCCCAGGCACCAGGTCCACAGTGGCTTGAACACCCCCAGGGAAAATGACTCCACTGCTGGCCCGGGCAGACCCATTCCAATGTTTGATAACCCTATCAGTGAAGAAATATTTCCTAATATCTAATGATGGCACGAGGCAAACTGTCTTAAGTGTCTACAAAGTGCCATGTTCCTCTAGGGCTGGTCAGTAGATGGAGGCTTCTCAGCAAACAGCTGAATCAGCTCTTGTAATTTTGAGGCAGCTTTTGCAACAATCTGCCACCTTTTTGTTTGTTTGTTTGTTTGTTCTTTAATATTTTTTTTTTTATCCTAGATGGGTAACCATCTTTCAGAAGAGTCTCTTCAGCTCTTCCTTGATGCAGAGACTGTAGTTTCCACATCCCAGGATGCTCCTCATCAAATAATGCTGATTATTTATTTTCTTAATTGTTCAGCTGCCCTTGAAAAAAAAAAAAAAAAAGCCCTACATAGCAAATGGCAAAGGGAAAAAAATTATGCAGAAGAGCAGGAGTTGGAACTGGGCGGCCCAGCCTGGCTGGGTCTGATGGGGCTCCCACTGCCCAGCACATAGAATTTTGGGGGTTCTGGGGAACCAGAGGGAACAGTGGCTGGGTCTCTCCAGAGGACCCCTTCCTGAGCCAGCAAGGCAACTGAAGCCTATAATGGTGCAGAGCAATCAGAGATGCTGAAGATGAGTGGCAGGGTCAGGGATGTCATCCACGCCCATTCCAGGTGTTGCACAGCCTCCCAACAGGTGAACTCACCCTGCTCCTCTCCCCCTGCCTGGGCCTCTGACTCGCCCACCCACATGTGAGGACTGCCCCCCCCAGCAACCCTGCTGCCCCAGAGGGGTAGATCCCACCCAGCCTACCAACCTGCCCCTGGGACTTCCAGTGTCACCCCAAAAGCTGCCCATGGCATGGAGGAGGGGTGTCAAAACTCTTGGGGAAGCCTCCAGGATCATGGGGGCTATTTGGTGAAGTCCCCTTGATCCAGTTGGACCCCAGTCCTCATGGGTTGAGCAGTGATGCTCTGCACCAGCAACAGGCACCTGGTTTATTTCTGTATTTATTTAGGTAGGACAAGCACCTTATTCCCCTTGCTTGTTAGCCCCACGGCACTGCCAAGGCCACCACTGGTGCCACTGCTGACTTTTACCCACTGGTTCCCATTGCCTAGGCAAAACCCACCCCCAGCAGGCCTCCTCCTTGTGCTGGGGGCTTCGGGGAGAAGATGCCTTTCCTGGTGCGAAAAAAAAAAATACAGGAAGGGGAAGCTGTGGCAGCTTTGTTGCCCAGACCCACGAACTTTGCAGTTACACCCACTGGCACTTCCCAGTGCCATGCCAGCATCATAGGGTCCAGCAGGATTTCACCTTCCCCAGCATCTTCTGTTTCTTCTTTTTAATTTTTTTTTCTCTTTTGGCACACGATGCTGGGAGTGGGTGCTGGGAAGGAACCAGCTGGCAAAGGCTGAGCAGAGATGTGGCAGTGCCACTGCCCGGGGTGAGCTGTGCTGCCCAGTAACCTGAGAGGGCTTCCTGCCACCGAGACAGCCCGAGAGGGCCTCGCCATGCAGCCGCGTCTTAAATGGACTCGTTAGGAAANTTTTATATATATATATAATTTTTAATGTAATAATGTATACAATATATACTAAACAATTATATCCTACAAAAACTGGACACTNCTGCCCCAGAGGGGTAGATCCCACCCAGCCTACCAACCTGCCCCTGGGACTTCCAGTGTCACCCCAAAAGCTGCCCATGGCATGGAGGAGGGGTGTCAAAACTCTTGGGGAAGCCTCCAGGATCATGGGGGCTATTTGGTGAAGTCCCCTTGATCCAGTTGGACCCCAGTCCTCATGGGTTGAGCAGTGATGCTCTGCACCAGCAACAGGCACCTGGTTTATTTCTGTATTTATTTAGGTAGGACAAGCACCTTATTCCCCTTGCTTGTTAGCCCCACGGCACTGCCAAGGCCACCACTGGTGCCACTGCTGACTTTTACCCACTGGTTCCCATTGCCTAGGCAAAACCCACCCCCAGCAGGCCTCCTCCTTGTGCTGGGGGCTTCGGGGAGAAGATGCCTTTCCTGGTGCGAAAAAAAAAAATACAGGAAGGGGAAGCTGTGGCAGCTTTGTTGCCCAGACCCACGAACTTTGCAGTTACACCCACTGGCACTTCCCAGTGCCATGCCAGCATCATAGGGTCCAGCAGGATTTCACCTTCCCCAGCATCTTCTGTTTCTTCTTTTTAATTTTTTTTTCTCTTTTGGCACACGATGCTGGGAGTGGGTGCTGGGAAGGAACCAGCTGGCAAAGGCTGAGCAGAGATGTGGCAGTGCCACTGCCCGGGGTGAGCTGTGCTGCCCAGTAACCTGAGAGGGCTTCCTGCCACCGAGACAGCCCGAGAGGGCCTCGCCATGCAGCCGCGTCTTAAATGGACTCGTTAGGAAACCTCCGGGCAAGAGACACGTGTGCGGTGCGGAGGCTACTGGGTGAGGGAGGAGTGGTGGCATTGCTGTCTCTGCCTCCAGGGCTTGGAACCTCCACCACAGGATGCCCCTCTGCCAGGGTTTAAAAAAAAAAAAAACAAAAAACCCAGGCATGTTCTGAGGGGGTGGTCCCCCATCCCACCCCTGCATTGGTGGCAGGACGTCCCTACACGATGCCCTCGCTGCGTTTGCTCCTCCACACCACTAGCGCGGTCATCAGCAGGGTGACGAGGACAGGCAGCAAGATGAAGGGGCAGAGGATGCTGTTGGGAGGGTCGTGCAGCGCTCGGCCAGAGGGAGAGCAGTTCCTGAAGTACTGCTTGTGCACGGCCACGAAGAACTCATCCACCAGCCGGTTGGGCCAGTAGCAGTCGAGCCTCTCGGCAATCAGCGCCGTGCAGTTCGTCAGCTCCCCGTAGGTGCTGAAAAACACAAAGGCACCGGGGTGGCATCAGGGACCAGCAAGCAGCCATGAGCATGTCACCCTGTACAATATAAACATTATCTTATATTTTAAAATATTATATATTTATATAATATTATTTAAATATATATTATTTGTTTTATATATATATATAATTTTTAATGTAATAATGTATACAATATATACTAAACAATTATATCCTACAAAAACTGGACACTTTCTATCTTAAAGGTCTTTTCCAACCTAAACAAATCTATGGTTCTATTACAGGTGTGCATATTGAAGACTCTGAGGTTGACATTTGAGTCACTTGATTTTTTTGTCTTTGTTTTTTGAGATTTTAAGTAGACAGGTATAAATTTTTTCTTTTTTTTTAATACCCATAAGGTTTTGCCACTTTGATCACATTTATTCAGTGCTCTCCCACAGGCAAAAGCACAGAAGTAAAACAGAAATAATATTTACAGGGGAAAAAAACAGATGCAAGTTTTGTTTATTTTTCCTTGTGGGCTTTTTGCAGGATTTCATGGCTGGGTTGGTGCTATTAGAAAGTACCAACTGGACCCACATAACCCCCTGAAACCTTTAGGCAAAGACCTTCGGGAAACCCATGCTGGGCTATGGAGCACCTGCCCTGGCTGTTCACCTTCAAGGCTTCTCCCTCCTTTAGCTTGTGTGGGTTGATCCAAAAAAGAACAGAAACAACTACCTTGAATCTATTTTAAATTATTTTAATTGCCAAAAAACTGGGGAAGTGTGGGGGTCGGGGGCTGCATATGACTTGTGAGGCTCATCAATCTCCAGGACCCTGCTCTGTAGGTCTGCAGGACCACCACATATCCTACCTCTCAATGACCACCAGCAAGTCCACTTTTTGAGTTTGTTTGGTGGGTGGTTGGGATTTTGTCATGTATTTGGAAAACAAGGAGCATTGCTGAGGAAGAGGCACCACAGAGTGAGCACAGCTCCTCTGCTGATCGGACCGACCACCCTTTAGAAGGAGAGAGGTGCTACCATGAGTTTCGAATCCTGTTTCAAAATCGGCTGTGCATAGAAAAAAAAAAAATGTGTGTGTGTGTGTGTGCGCGCGTGTGTATTTTTTTCCCCTTTCTTTCCCAATTATATCTAATCCTAGAGAAGCAAAGCAACTCAAAACCCGACCGTTCAATTAAAAACCCGCCTGGGGGAAGAAATACTTCTATAAGCAGCTTGCCAGCTCCTGGGCGCAGCCTCTGCCTCTCATCAGGCAGGCTCTCGGGCGGGCAGTTGCCGCGCCCTGCCCATCGGCGCACGGCGGCGCCGCAGAGAGGTCCCGCGGAGTCTGCTGATTTAATTAACGGGGCGCTTGCAGCCACGGAGAGCAGCTTCTGCTCAGCATCCCGATGTGCAAAATTACCATTTCCCGTTCGTTCGTCAGCGGCCGTGGGAGAGCTCGCGTGCGGAAGGATCTTCCGGAGCCAGAGCGAAAAGAGTTAACAGAGGAGTGAAACAAAGCTATTTTTAAAGCTGAAGGGCCGTACAGCAGCTGGTCTGGCCCTGCCCTGGCTGCGAGCGGGCTTTCATGCTGATAAATAGCTGCTCCTGTCAGGATACGTGAAGATGTGCAAATGGCCAAAACGAAGTGGTGTCAGCAAATGAGGATAAATTGTAATTACACTTTGCGGTGAGGCAGCAGCTGTAATTCAGGGCTTCAAAGGCTGTGTGTGCACCAGCTGGGGAGAGGATGGACATGAGAAGATTTGCTACAGCCCCAAGACAAAGAGGTGGCCATGAGGCCAGACATGGAAGGAAGTCCTGCCATCCTGATGGGGGTCTGTAGCTGTGACTTGAGATACACCAAATCTGTCCATTTAATTTTCGTATTCCCTGTCTTTGTTGAAGCAACCCTGCTCTGAGTGGGATTGTGTCCTCAGCAGGAGCAGAGTGGGATTGTGGGCACAGTTGCTCATCAACCCCACATATCCTGCAAAGCCCAGCAAGGAGCAAGCAGAGGGGACTGGAGGGAAAGAGGAAACATTTTCAGCAACAGCTAGAAGGTGTAGAGGTGCCAAGGAGGGCTGCTGAGCTCTTGGCCACAAGTGCACCACCAGCTACCACAGAGCGTACCAAAGGGACCCATTTGCTGGGACACAAGATAATCCAGACCACTCAGACACAGGCTGCTGCTCGCACTGCCTTGTCAGAAGGGATCAAGATCCCACTGGAGAGCAGCAGTGTTGACGCCTGGGGCTCAGCATGCTCTTCCCAGCCACAGCCCTGAGCTCATGGAAAGTGCTCGTCCTGTTGCATCTCCAAAGTGGCATCTGGTTCCCTCTCTCCCCACAAACTTTATTACATCACTTTATTACATTAGCACCATGCCAGTGTGGTGCCACTAGGGAATTCATCTCGTGCTGATGATGAAACGTCTCAAGAGGTTGTTTTCCTGGCCAGCATGGCTGATCTTGCCACCCCACAGGAAGCTCAGGACAGTGAAGTACCACTGCTGTACTTGGCCAGGCAAAGCAAGCCAAGCTCTGGGAGCTGCTGTTATTTGTGGTTTCTAGAAAGAGGTAACCCTCAGTCAAAGAGTCAAGCTTTTGGCTTTCACACAACCCTACAGCTCAGTTGCAAGCCTCTATCACAGAATCATTGAGTCTGGAGAAGACTTCTGAGATCGAGTCCAGCCTACAACCTAACGCCAGGACATCAGCTAAACCATGCCACCAAGTGCCACATCCAATCTTCTCTTGACCTCCAGGGATGGTGATTCCACCACCTCTCTGGGCAGTCCATTCCAGTGCCTAATTATCCATTCTGTGAGAAAGTGCTTCCTAATATTCGACCTAAACCTCCCCTAGCTCAGCTTCAGACAATGCCCTCCTGTCCTGTCACTAGTTGCCTGTATCTCCCAAAACACCGTCTCCTCAAAAAAACCCAAACAAACACAAAAACCCCAATGACAACAACCAAAAAGCCTCCAGAGATGATAACTCTGCAAGGAAAAGAAAGGTATCATCACTCAGCCTCAAGTCCTGTGGAGGGCTATGTGTCATAGTCCAGTTCCAGAATCCAGCTCCTGAATCCAGTTCCCTTCTGCTACTGAGTCCCGTCTGGGACTTCCCCAGTGCCTGCCCATAGCAGGTGGTATAATTCCCATCAAGGGGTTGGGTTTGACACTGGTTTTGCTCATATTTGTATATATTTGATTTTAGTGTCATTATTGTCATTGAAGTTGTTTTAGATTTCTATCCCTTAAGTCTCTGTCCCTACTCTCTTTTCCCCTTTGAGAAGGGAGAGGGCTTAATAGCATCTGGTGTTAATAGCATCATAGTTCAGTGGCCAGCCTGGCCCAGCCCTAACCCTTGACCAGGTGGCAGGAGGAAGAGGAGGGCTGGCTATTTAGGGAGTCTCTTGGGTGCAGCCGAGACACCCTAGTGATGATGGTGAGCACAGAAACTCGAGCTGGTAGCATCAGGGATTGCAATGCCTGGCAAAATGCTCAGGCAAGTTTTGCAGGGAGGACCTAAGAGACCTGAACACCACCAACCCTGAAGGAGACTCGAGGTGGGGATTTGCAGAGAAATACCTGTGCCCTGCCTCCCCTCACCCCACAGACAAGGGGCTGGCCCTCTGCAAACAGCTGAAGCATGGACTTATGGCCCTTAGGGAAAGCAGGGTGGGGTTAACCACAGGGCAGATTCCTAGCTGGGCTTTCAGGAAGCTCTGTGATGACCCAGTCCAGTCAGGGTAAATAAGGAGGCAGAGAAACTACAGGACCACACACCTGTACTGTGGTATGTCCCTGCAGCTTTGCAGAAAGTCTAAGGATGCCATATCTGTCTTGGTGGTTCCCAACCTCCCAGCCCACCTGGGAGCAAGAGGTAACCAAAGGAGCGGGGCCAGGGGCTACAAACAGTGGCTGCAGCCTAAAGCTATGTGCTGTGTGCTGTTCCCAACAACCAAAAGCTACGCTGCAAAACCTGGAAAGCAGGCCTGTGGAGAAGAACCTAGGAGTCCTGGTAGACAACAAGCTATCCATGGGACAGCAATGTGCCCTCGTGGCCAAGAAGGCCAATGGGATCCTGGGGAGCATTAAGAGGAATGTGGTCAGCAGATCGAGGGAGGTTCTCCTCCCCCCTCTACTCTGCCCTGGTGAGACCTCACCTGGAATACTGTGTTCACTTTTGGGCTCCCCAGTTCAAGAGGGACAGGAATCTATTCAAAAGAGTCCAACAGAGAGCTTCAAAGATGATTAAGGGGCTGGAGCACTGCCCTATGAGGAGAGGCTGAGGGACCTGGGGCTTTTTGGTCTGGCGGAGAGAAGATTTAAAGGAGATCTAATCAATTTATAAATATCTGAGGGCTGGGTGTCAAGAGGGAGGGAACAAACTCTTCTCAGTTGCGCCCTGGGGTAGGAGAAGGGACAATGGGTATAAACTACAGCACATGAAGCTCCACCTCAACATGACAAGGAACTTTACTGTAAGGGTCATGGAGCACTGGTACAGGCTCCCCAGAGAAGATGTGGAGTCTCCTGCTCTGGAGACTTTCTAGACCCATCTAGATGCATTCCTGTGTGACCTGCACTGGATTATGGCCCCATTCTGGCAGGAGGGTTGGACTTAATTATCTCTAGAGGTCACTTCCAATTCCTAACATCCTGTGATTAGCAATGCAGGAGTTAGCTAAGGTGATATTTGTGATTAGAGCATGCATCCATCAGGCACATCTCCACCCCTGGGAGGGTATTTGAAATCTCTCCTTGCCTCTCATGAAGACTGTCCCGTTGTATCTGCAGCAAAGTCAGGGCCAGAGCACTTAGGCTGGTCCCTAAGTGCTTCCCCAACCCCAGGGAGAGCTTGGCAGCTTCAAGAGGAAGCATATCCAAGTCATGCTCCCTTTTCTCACCTGGAGTTGAGCCTCTTCAGTACTTTCCAAGTGCCAAAAATTGCTGCCATCCCAGTAAGGGCTCTCCTGGGAATAGCAGCTCTTGAGGGTTCACCTGCATGTTGGGATGAAGGGATGCTCAGGCTGGAGGAGCACTGACTATGGAGGGTGTCCTTAACTTATAGTGATGGTCACTGTGTCCCCAGAGACCACTCGACATGGAAGGGAGAGGGAAAGAAGCAAGTGATCTGGCCCACGCCAGCTCCTTCTCCTGCTCTTCCTCCTCTCTCTCAGTTTTGCCTTAAACACTAGCATTTTGATTTAAAATCCTTAAAAAAGGTCTTAAAAGACTGGCTTGAATTGCTAAATTGACACAACTAATACTAAAAAATGGCAATTATGGAGCTGCTGTGGGGCAGCACTGGGGTTGGGGCAGGTTTTTCCAAGCTGTCCCACCAGTGGAGGCTGAAGCAGGGAGGCAGGCAGCCCTACCCTCCAAAATGCAGCTGTGCATAGTTCTAGATATAATTTTTCCCTACCCAATGTGAACTGCAATTAAAACAGTTTTCCTTGTTGCCATGGGAGCAGCTTGGGTTTAAAGGATGCTGCAGCAGGGACGGGCCAAGAAGCATGGGGACCATGTGGGGACAACTGCCCGTGGGCAGGACGAGGACAAGCCACTGGTGGGAAGCAATCGAGGACTGATTTATAGTTTGATGGGATCTGAATGCTCATAGTGCTGTAAATCCTAAGCAATGCCTCTGTTTTTTTACCACTGCAACTGAGACTGGAATCTGATCTGCCATTTACTCCTCACCAGCGCCTGGGTGCCGACGGTGTCAGGCTATGGATGCTGGTTGGGGATCACAGGATGGCCAGCTCTCCCTTTGGCCATGAGTATCAGGACTTTCCCTCCCTAAACCCCTTGCTTCAGAAGGGAAAAAAAAATCCAACCACCAACAAAATTAAAAGCAAAACCTGACTTCATTCTCTGCAAGGTTGCAGGGCAAGCTTGGAGACATGCTGCAGAAGTATCCAGAAGTATGTAATGAGATAATAAGATAATAGATCCATCTGCTTTCTGTAAGATAATGGATAATAACCTGGAGACAGGCTGTGAGTAGACTGACAGCTGTGAGAGCAGCCCTGTGGCAGGGGTAGGAGCTGGGCAGGCCACCAGGCGTGCTGGGAGCTGGCAGCATCATCCCTCATCTCTGGATCTGGCTGCAGCTGTCAGACCTCCACTGGTGAACTCCTCTCCTGCAGGATGCCCACAGCAAGGGGCAGGCATTCCCCAGAGATTTTTAGGCATGCCATGGGGTGGATATATTTGGGATGAAGGTGCCTGGCTCGGCTGGAGTGACGGTTGGAGTGACAGCTGCAGCTGTGCCGGGCTCCGTGCAGCAGGCATCATCCCATCCATCCCATGCTGCTTGCTGCTGCCCAGTGAACCAACGCTGTGCAAATCCACCCTGCAAAGCTGTGCCCTGGCCGCAGCCCACCATGAGCCAAAACTGTGCAGGAAACATATCTGCAAGTCATCAGCTCTGCTGATGTATTCATGGGTGAGTGGGCCGGTGCCCTGACCCCTCCACCAGCCTCAGCTCTACCAGCAGAGCTCCACATCCCCAAAATAGCTGCCCTAGGGGACCACAGCTAATCCTTTGGCTCAGCCACCACACCAATTGATCTGGACCTGGAGTCAAAATGGCCACGTTGATCTTCAGGATAATTGGTCACGCACGGCTGAGCTCCTGGTCAGAGCAGCTTGGCCACCGCCATAGAATCATACCACAATGCAGCTCCAGCTTTAAATATCAAGGTGGCTTCAAGCCCTGGAAAAAAAACCAAAAAAAACCCCACCAGAGTGCTTGGTCCTAGGCCAGGGATCCATGAGGAAATGCCTTGGAGGGGCTGGAGAGACCAGGCAGGGAGGTGGGCCACTGACCTGTGCAGGCAATGGCATGCATGGTTTCAAGCAAGAGCATCCAAGGCCATGCCAAATGGCTCTTCCTTTAGGAAGAGAGGAAAGGAAACCAGATGACTCAAGGGAAAACCCCTCTCAGAAGCAGTCCTTCTCCCTTCCCAGGAAACAGTGTTCACAGCCAAATTCTGGAATGAATTACTGAATGAACGACCACCAGGCATCCCATTCCTGAAACATCTGATGGCTCACATGAGTTCCCTGTGTACACAATGACGACTTGCATGTAACCCCTTCCCACTTGTCTCAGCTAAGCACAGCTAAGAAAGCCAGCCAAGCTTAGCAGTGTCAGGCAAGACTTCTCAGAGTGGTTGCTTATCCGTGTGGTCCAAGCCCAACTTCCCCTGGCCCAGCGAGACCCTTTCCATTACATTTGAACACAGCAGTGCCAGAGTGCTGGAAGCACTTGGTTAATCCCACTGATGGGAGCATAATCTGCAGCCTATAAAATAAGACCAATAAAGCACAGTTACAAACTCTTCTGAGACAACTAATTTATCCAGATGCTGCTATTGTATCGTTCTCAATTGAGCAGTAAGTGATGGGCCTAACGGGCATTTCCCCGCTGAAAGCCGCATACGGAAGCCACAGCTCCAACCTCAATGCTGCTGCTGCTGCAGGTCCTGTCAGAGGCAAAAACCTTCACACATTTCTTCTTGTTTCAGACAGGTTTCAAGCAACATGACTACTCCTTTTGGGGAAAGATACAGAGAGTGGCCTACAGGGAAGCTGGGGAGGGACTTTTTAGGGTGTCAGGTAGTGATAGAACTACCTGACAGGGAATGGAGCAAAACTAGAAGTGGGTAGATTCAGATTGGATGTTAGGAAGAAGTTCTTCACCACGAGGGTGGTGAGACACTGGAACAGTGCCCAGGAAGGTGATGGAAGTCCCATCCCTGGAGGCCTTTAAGGCCAGGCTGGATGGGGCTCTGAGCAGCCTGATCTAGTGTGCGGTGTCCTTGCCCATAGCATGGGGATCAGAACTAGATGACCCTTGAGGTTCCTTCCAGCCTTGACAATTCTATGATTCTATGAAACAGGCTCTGGGTAGGTGTTTTCTTCCCATTTCTTCATTTCACACCTGGTGGAAGTCAAATCCTTCTCCATAAAGTTAGAGTGGTGACCAGCCAGACCTATGCTATCCCTTTGCTCACTGCTGCTGGGACATCTAACACAATTTTTACTCCTAAAAGAGGATGGTGAGTCTCATGTATGCCCAGGGAGCAAGGGTGCTGATTGAAGTGGGCACTCAAAACCCATATCCTTGCAGAGAAGCTTATTTACAGAGTAGCTGAGCTATGACCACCCAATTTTCCCAGTGACCTGCAGGCACAGGAGGATCAGAGGAATGTCATCTCTTAAACAACCCCAAGCTGTGTGTTTGCACAGAGTAAACAGCCTCATGCAATCACATTAACCATTGCAAGTTTATCAACCTTTCCTCCAAGTGCCTCAAGGATAAGAAGTTTAGTGGAAGCTATTTAGAAATAAACCAGGATGCCACAGATAAAGAATAACCTCTTAAACACACCTTTGCTTCCTGTGCAAGGGCTGTGCTGAAAATCTGGAGGAGGAGATAAATTGCATTTCCTCAAGCGTGCAGATGGTACCAAACCTGGACCAAAAGCAAGATCCTGCTGCTGGGACAGCTGTGGTTGGTGACAGCTCTGCTGGGTGGCCCCGGGGGCAGAAGGTCACCCCAAGCCTGCCAGGAGACAACAAGGAGATGGTTGTCACCTTCTCCTGCCACTCACCACATCTGGAGGGTGTCTCCAAAAGAGCAGACAAAGGGGTGCGAGTCCTGCAGAGACCCCCAGTGCAGCTGGGGGCTGGAGCAGTGGCAGCATTTCTGGATGTTTTTAAGGATCAGATGAGGTTTTTTTCAGAACCAGAACCATTCTTCCCCTCCATTTTACCACCGATAAAGAGGAAGGAAAACCCAAACCTAACTAAATATACCTATAGATGTCTGCTTATATATGCACAGAGAGGTATATTAATTTGGCACAGAAGAAAGGGGCATGAAGCAGGAAATCAACCAAAATCTTACAAAACCCTCTATTTTTTTGTTCAAAACACTCAAGGCATACAGCAACATCTGCTCATCCTTTCCAACTGACCTCAATCCTCCCTTGTGTCACAAGAGCTCATTTTTGTCCACTGCATCATTTGCCGAGAGAAAGCACAACAATGCTATGTGATACACAAATCCAGCTCAGAGCAGACCATGGTTTGGGTTCTTTTTTTTCTCCTCAGGCCCTCATGCCAAACACAGACATCCCTGGACTGGTCTTTGCAGCTTTAATCAAAACCATCCGACCAGAAGAATGATTTCCACCAGGATGGTACTGAAAGATTTGGCTGCGCTAATGATAAACAGGAAGGAGCTGATGATAACAGGAAGGAGCTGATCCAAAGTGAGCATCATTCAGGTGATTTGTAATATACAAAAATCAAAAGAGGAGCCAAATGTGACCCCACAGAGCAGCACCTTCTCCAAATGCAACACTGCTGCTCTTCCTGATGCTGTTGCATTAAATAGGGTTCCCTTATCACTCTCTGTCCAGCAGGTCAAGGGAGGTACTCCTCACCCTCTGCTCTGCAGCAGTGAGACCACATCTGGAGTATTGTGCCCAGGTCTGGGCTCCACAGTTCAAGAGGGACAGGGATATACTAGAGAGTGTCCAATGGAGAGCTACAAGGATGGTAAGGGACTGGAACATCTAGTAGGGAAAGACTGAGAGACTGTTTAGTCTGGATAAGGCTGAGAGGGGATCTGGTCAGTGTCTACAAATATCTGAAGGGTGAGTGTCAAGAAGAAAGGGTCAGTCTCTTTTCGCTGGTCTCCTGTGATAGGATGAGCAGCAATAGATACCAACTGGAACACAGAAGGTTCCACCTCAACATCAGGAATAGCTTCTTTACAGTGAAGGTGACAGCACTGGAGCAGGCTGCCCAGAGAGGTTGTGGAGCCTGTTTTACTAGAGACTCTCAAAACCCTCCTGCATGCCTGTGTGGCCTGCCCTAGGTGACTCTGCTTTGGCAGGGCATTTGGACTAGATGATCTCCAGAGATCCCTCCCAAACCTTACCATTCTGTGATTCATTATCCCCACAAGGATGCTGCTGAGTGCTCCACCAGAAAGCAGACTACAGCTCTGCTGCTCCTGAGCCACAAATCACTACTAATTCCCTGACACTGATTACAAACAGAAGGCTTGGCAAAGACTGCCACGTCGTACTGTGCCAGCCTCTCCCTCAACACACAATTTTTGTCAGGTCCAGTGGGACAGCCTGAGATTTTCCAATAGAGAGGATGTGAAAGCACCTCTGGCTTGTGGGTTTTCAAGCTGAGTTAGGGCATTTTGGACTGTCCGAAGAACTTGAGTGCTGAGAAAAAAAAAAACAAACGAAACAATAACTCATGCAAAATATGCCCATCAAGTCACCAGAAGGGGTAATGGAGCTGTGACAGGGATTCCAATCTACTTCTTATTCATACCCAGCACAAGTGGTCTTTTCCTGTTGAAGTTCCTCCACTGTCCCATGTGGTTTTCTCATATGGACAGAACTGTACCAAGCAAGGCTGACATCCTGATGTCCAACCACTGCTTATGCTGGGCTCATTCAACTACTTATGTTGGAAACTGTTGAACTGTGGAGGTCCATCTCATCTCATCCAAACACTTCGGCTCAAGCAGGGCTCAACCTACACAGTTGGTTGCTCATGGCCATATTCAGGTAACTTTTGAGTATCTCCAAGGAAGGAAACTCCATAACTTCCCTGGATGACCTGTCCCAGTGCCAGGACACTCTCACAGTGAGAAAAAGTTTCCTGATGTTTAGAGGGAACCTCCCTTGCTTCATTTATGCCCACTGCCTCTGGTCTTCTCACTGGGCACCAATACGAAGAGCCTAGCTGCATCCTTTTTGAACTCTCCCTTCAGATATTTATAGAATTTATTAAGAGTTCCCTTCTCCAGGCTGAGCAGCCCCAGCTCTCTCAGCCTTCCCTCATAGGAGACATGCTCCAGTCCATCATATTTGCAGTCCTTCATTGGACTCTATTCAATATGTTCAGGTCTCGCTCACACCCAGGAGCACATCACTGCACCCAGCACTCTAGAGGTGGCCTCACCCAGTGCTGTGTAGAGGGAAGGAGCACCTCCCTCAACCTGGTGGAAGAACTCCTCCTAATGTAGCCTGAGACACCATTCATCTTCTGCAAGGGCACATTGCTGACTCCTGTTCAACTTCTTGTCCACCAGGACTCCAAGGGCTTTTCTCAAAAGCTGCTTCCCTGCTGGGTGGCCCTCAGCATGTCCTGGTGCCTGGAGTGGTTCCTCCCATGGTGCAAGGGCTTTGTGCTTCCCCTTGAACTTCAAAAGGTTCTAATCAGCACATTTCTCCAGCCTGCTGAGATCCCTCTGGATGGCATCGTGACCCCCTGATGTGTCACACACTCATCCCAGTCTGGTTACAATCTGCTCTCTTGCTGAGGGCACACTCTGCCCCATCACTCAGATCATTAATGAAGAGGACTGGACCCAGCGTTGACCCTCTTGGGTGCCCTGTTGGTTGCTCGCCTCTAATTAGTCTTTGTCCAATGGTCACCACCCCCTGGGCCTGGCCATTCAGACTCTTTTCAACCTACCTTGCTGCCTGCTCAGCCAGTCCACACTTAACCAGCTTCTTTGTGAGGATCTTAGAGGAGGTGGCATCAAAAGACTCACTGGAGTCCAGATAGACTGTCCTCTCCAAGCCCACCTTGTTGCCCCCACACAAGTGACTGGGATGGGGAAGCCCCTGCAGCTGCATCCAGCAGAGATGGATCCAGGGCAGCACCAGCAGCAAAGCAAAGTGAAATGGCTCTCTTGTTTTCCCCACCATGAAAGAAACCCATCACTGACCTCCTGACACTCCAAACCCAAAGATGGGTGCAGTCGGTCCTGGGATGCTGGAAAGGGAGTGGCAAGCAGAGAGACCTCACTTACCCCACAGTCTCATCCCAGTCGCACCAGAGCCGCTGCCCGATGCCCTCCATGCTGAGCTGGAACTGCTTGAGGCAGTAGTGCCGGATCATCCAGCCATAGTCTGCCTCCTGGCATGCCGTCGCCGCGATGAAGTGATGTGCTGGGAGGTGAGGAGAGAGTGGGATTAGGTTCTGCCGTGGTGGGTTGGGACCCCAACCACAGGCTCTTGCCCCGCCCTGTATGGTCACCCTGCAGCTTTTCATGCAGAGGCCATCTGTCAAAACAAAGGTGGACATCGAAGCAACCCCACTCTTAACCAGCTTCCTCTAAACCTCCTTCTCAGGGTTTTATTTCCCTCTTCTCAGCTTTCCAACACTGCAGCATCATTCTCTATTCTCCTCCCAAGTGCCTGCCGCTAGATAAACCAACATTCAGCACAGGCCAGGTAAGTCACGCATAAGGACACAGATTTATTCTCTGCTGATCACCAGACACACATCTTTGGGCTGTAATTTCCCAGCTTTTTCATTTTACAAAATGAAGAAGGGTGTGGAGGCAGTTGGGGAATAACTCCATGTGTCCCAGCAAGTACCATGCTGATGATGCATAAAGGACCCCTTAAAAATCATCTGCATAGTGCCACACTTGGAAACAAATATCCATCTCATCTTCATCTTCAGGTCACCTTCAGTACCTGATGGGGGCCTACTGGAAAACTGGAGAGGGGCTGTTTATAAGGGCACGTGGTGGTAGGACAAGGGGCATGTTTTAAACTAGAGCAGGATAGATTTATATTGGACATTAGAAAAGTTCTTTGCTGCTATGAGACGTTGGAACAAGTTGCCCAGAGAAACTGCAGACACCTCATCCCTGGAATTGTTTAAGACCAGACTGAATGAGGCTTTGAGCAACCTGGTCTAGTGGGAGGTGTCCCTGTCCATAGAGTGGTTTGAACTAGATGATCTTTAAGGTCCCTTCCAATTCAAGCCATTCTGTGATTCTATGCTCTCCAATGGAGCACAGGGACAAGAACAGTGAAACTCATTTGCACAGCCCTGATTTAATTCACCTCTGGGTACACATCCCTGCCACATGGTGCCTTCTGGTCTGGGACCAGAGAAGAAAGAGGGAGTGCTTCCTTCCCTGTGAGTTTGTGCACAATTAGTGCAGTGTCGCTGGTGAGTGGAAAGGGATAAGGACAGTAATGCTGCAAAGAGAAGAGGGAGCAGAAAAATCCTCCAGAGGAATGATTTACCGAGCCTGGCTATAAATAATACCTTGCCCTTGGTCCCAACGTGCCAGCCAGTGCCTTNGGCTCCAGAACTGTGCACAGTTTTTAATCATACTTTTTAACAAAACAGAATGTAGCCACCTATTTAACAGTATGCATATGAAAGCCATGGGACACCTCCAGCAGCTCCTGCCTTGGAGATGCCCTGATTGAGTGGTGCCTCTGTAGCCCCAGATCCTCAGAGTGCTTAGGTATCAGCATCCTATGGCAAAGGGTGGGAACTCAGGGCCCACTGGGGGATTTGGGTGGTGAGGGGCACCCAGACCCTTGGGCAAGGTTCCTGGATGGCTGCAGGACTCCCATACTGCCCCATGCCATAGTAGCTGCTTCAGTCTGGCTTAACATAAGACAATTTGGGTTATCAAGCCAAGGGAAGGGGGCTAGGGAGCGGCAAACTCTGACTGCTGCAATAATCAAACCAATGCTCTGGTAATCTAAAGCTCTCCCCAGGTGGTATCACCCAGGGTTCACTCCGCAGCACCTGCACAACATGACTTCAGCCAGACACACACCCCACTCTGAAATGGGAAGGTTTGAGATGATGAAGTGAAGCACTGAACAAGGAAGAAGAGAAGGAGGAGAAGAGGAAGGAGGAGGGAAGGTGCAGTAATTTTACATGAGAGGTGGACTGCAGGCTCAGGGATGATTGATGTCTGTGAGGCTTTCCTCCTCTTCTCATCCCTTCAAATCTGGATGAATCAAGTGAAAAAGTGACATGGCTGAGTGCACACCAGCAACCAAGGGAGCTCAGGTGCCACCCCAAGAGGTCACTAGACTGTCAAGGACAAGTACCCTCCAAACATCACACCCACCATGTTTCTGGATAAAGTGCCTGCAGAGAAAATGCTGTCAGTGAACATGTTGAGCACTCATGTTGAGNTCCCTGCCACATGGTGCCTTCTGGTCTGGGACCAGAGAAGAAAGAGGGAGTGCTTCCTTCCCTGTGAGTTTGTGCACAATTAGTGCAGTGTCGCTGGTGAGTGGAAAGGGATAATGACAGTAATGCTGCAAAGAGAAGAGGGAGCAGAAAAATCCTCCAGAGGAATGATTTACCGAGCCTGGCTATAAATAATACCTTGCCCTTGGTCCCAACGTGCCAGCCAGTGCCTTTGCAGCTCCTGGAGTACATTGCAGGCAGGCATCACATACCAGCTCTATTTTTTGCTGTGTGTGAATAACTGCATGGAAGAGTGGGGCTGTGTTTCTCATAGAATCATANGCTTAGGTATCAGCATCCTATGGCAAAGGGTGGGAACTCAGGGCCCACTGGGGGATTTGGGTGGTGAGGGGCACCCAGACCCTTGGGCAAGGTTCCTGGATGGCTGCAGGACTCCCATACTGCCCCATGCCATAGTAGCTGCTTCAGTCTGGCTTAACATAAGACAATTTGGGTTATCAAGCCAAGGGAAGGGGGCTAGGGAGCGGCAAACTCTGACTGCTGCAATAATCAAACCAATGCTCTGGTAATCTAAAGCTCTCCCCAGGTGGTATCACCCAGGGTTCACTCCGCAGCACCTGCACAACATGACTTCAGCCAGACACACACCCCACTCTGAAATGGGAAGGTTTGAGATGATGAAGTGAAGCACTGAACAAGGAAGAAGAGAAGGAGGAGAAGAGGAAGGAGGAGGGAAGGTGCAGTAATTTTACATGAGAGGTGGACTGCAGGCTCAGGGATGATTGATGTCTGTGAGGCTTTCCTCCTCTTCTCATCCCTTCAAATCTGGATGAATCAAGTGAAAAAGTGACATGGCTGAGTGCACACCAGCAACCAAGGGAGCTCAGGTGCCACCCCAAGAGGTCACTAGACTGTCAAGGACAAGTACCCTCCAAACATCACACCCACCATGTTTCTGGATAAAGTGCCTGCAGAGAAAATGCTGTCAGTGAACATGTTGAGCACTCATGTTGAGTGATCTGCACAGAGAGAAAGGAGCATGGGGGAGGTGAATAGGTTAAAATGCAGCCAGACCAAGGGGATCGAGGAGCAAAGAAGGAAACAGAGCCAGGCAGAAATGAGCAAGACACCCAAAGGATGGAGAGAAACCGTGGAAGAAAAAGTCACTTAAATTCATCGGTGATGCAGCACAAAAAAGAAAGAGAAGAAGTTAACTGAGCATGGCCAGGCTGCCCTTTGCCTGGCTTTGCTCTTCCCCACTCCCAATTAGCATGAATGAGCCTAGAGACAACTAGGCTACCACAAAACCAACCATCCTTAGAGATACCCAACCATTTTCTGATGACCACACAGCTGCTCCTGAAGAATGGATCTTGAGGAAAACACCTTAATAGGAAGCTCCACCTTGGGTGGAGAGGTGAAAAACACTAAGTAAACCATGAGGATGAACCAGCTGAGAACTGCAAGCTGGCAGCAAAGCCAGCTTGAGTAGCTGCAAGCCATATCTATTTGGTAGGCATCATGAAAATGAGTCCTACTATTAAAAGAAAAAACAACCCAAACCAAGTGAAAATATAAACCCAGGGAGCTCTGCGCAGTTGCCAATCAAAGTAGCTCCAAAGACACTGCTGTTTTGGCCATGGGGGTGGGCAGAATAGAGAGATGTGGGCAGGCAGGAGAAAGACAGTGCATGTGCTTCATCATTGCCAAGTATGTGACTTGCATGCTCACACACTGCTCTTGCCTCTTGCTGCAGTTCTGAAGGTCCTTTGCAGACCTTTCTTCCACTCTGGCAGCTCTTTGCACCGTGGTTCAGGAGCTTTGCCTTCCCTATGAGGACTAATTCAGCAGTGACCATTGCATAAGCCAACAGTCAAGGCTTGGCTTGGTAAGCCAAAGCAGCAGTGCAAACTCCTGGACGATGTTTCTCCCTACACATCTCCCATGTCTGCACATGGGGTCTGTCTGCAAGTCCTTTACCCCCAGAGAACTGGGGGAAGTGGATCCATCAGCTAGTGACCAAGACATTTCACAAGGACATTTGACTTTTAACATTGTGAAGGGCTCTTTTGTTTTATACATGAGAGGCAGAGAACATACAAGAGGAGCAAGGCTCAAAAGAGCCCATTGTGTAAATGCTGCAAGGATGGAGCTGGGCACAAGGAGACAAAAAAGCTCTTCTGTTTTCAGCTGGCCAGGGAGAACTTGCCTTAGCTTTAAATGCACATTTTAAAGCCAAAGAGAGGAGAACCTCCTGCCATGTTTCCACATGGTTCCCATCTAAACCCACAGATATTTCCCTGCCGCTTCTTGGATTTCCCCCAAAGCCATGGTTATCAACACTTCAGGCTAGGGCAGGCTCAGAGTGTGCAATGACCAGAGGCAGAAAAAAGCAAGGGAAGGTTTTTGTATCTCCTGGTTCTGATTCCAGAAGGTTTTCCTTCCCTGCTCAGCCCTGCTGACAGAGGCAGCATAAGTCAGCTGCAGTGAGCTGTCAGTAACCGAGCTCCAGAGCAGTCACGTCTCTGTGCTTGGCAGCACCCATTTGTGAAGGCTGTAAGGGGCTGCTGAATAAATGAGCTCCAAAACCTGCCAGTACAGAGGCAGAGCTGTCTCCAAGAGCTCCCTCCTCATGTGTCCCTTGTTCCCTTGGGAAAAATAATATCAGTAGCTGCAGAGTGATCTCCTGAGAATATCCTAACAGAGCCATGTGGTACCTCCAAAGCCCCCCATGTCTTTTGGTGCCACCTAGACACGGAGCAGGGGGTCATTTTCCCCTCCACTTTCCCGTGTCTATCCAGCCTGTGCATTCATACAGGTGATGCCACTGTGAGCCAGCCAAAGCCCTTGCAACATGAGTGTGCTGCCTTCTGCATGCAAACGCTCCTTCTGAAGGAGGCACCATCCAATATGGCATTTATCTCAGCATGAGGACCTGCACAACTGCCTCTTAAAAGAGGTAACTTTAGGGATCCTTAATTTGGCCCCCCACATGGAACATCTGGAGAGCAGTGGTGAGGAGCTGTTTGGAAGGAAGGCTTTTTCAGGCATCTCAGATCCTTGTTTGCCCTGGGACTGGTGTCCTGGAGCATTCCATGAAACACCTAACAGTCTTCAATTTACTGAGGGTTAGCCCTAAGCCATCAGTCATGTGCCTCCTGCAGATGAAGGCTCCTTACCCAGCACCTGGACTGCACTCCACCATTTGTAGTATCAGCCAAGAAAGCAGCTTAGGATTAGAACTGGAGATATCTCAGTTAGTGAGCCCTTTCAGTGGCACTCACTGGAGGCCGAAGGAGCTGCCAGACCCACACAGGAAGGCCTTAGCTCACTGCTATTCAGCAAATGGGGAGACCTTGACTCCTGCTAGTCCACAACACCCCTTGATGGTACTGGATGAATTATTTGACTATGTGTGCTGAGTAGTCACCAAACCATCTTGGCTACAGCTGGACTGGCAATATTTTTTTTTTTGGTTGGAAACCCTTCAGAGCTTCATAGCAAAGAGCAGAAAACATCTAGTTATTAATCTAAAAGCTTAGAGGTCTCATTAAACCCCAAACAATGACAGATGACTGCAAAGTGACAGTCACAAAAGGGCCAGCAATGAACAAGCCACGTTTATCTAAACCCAAGAACCAGCAAAGCTCACAGAGCAAACCTCCCAGTATCCTCTCCTGAGCTTCTCACAAATGCTGTGACCCCCTCCATGAGATGATTAGCTCTCTCAGTGAGCCCGTGATGAAAACAGTCTGGTTTCCTCTCCTTTTTGGTGTGGTTGTTTACTCTGCCTCATTGAGAACAAGCCTGGTGGCTTGGACCCGACTGCAAAATAAAACCCAACAAGAGCTGGAAATCTGGAGCTCATTTGCTGTGTGTACTTTCAGCTTTGCCTCTGCCACGTCCCCACTCAGCAGGATAGATCTTGCCCCAGCAGGTAGGAACCTATGAGATGAAACCAGGTAAAGCCCAGCTGGACACATGTGCTGTGTGCTGCCAAACCAGGTACACACCTGCTGGGAAGGATGCTGATGCTGAGGAGAAGATGGTCACTTGTGGTTAACCCAAACCTGACTTGTCCCTGACT
The DNA here is from genome assembly GCA_013399055.1 of Ramphastos sulfuratus. Classification (NCBI taxonomy): domain Eukaryota; kingdom Metazoa; phylum Chordata; class Aves; order Piciformes; family Ramphastidae; genus Ramphastos; species Ramphastos sulfuratus. Next base: position 53,663 of record WBNM01036003.1, on the reverse strand, counting down.
TGACCAACATCCCCTGCCCACCTTGGACTCACAGCTATCCCTGCTTGGCCTCTTGTCCCAGAGACAAAAGCCTCAAGTGGGAACCACAGTGCTGTATCTCCACTGGGGGTACCACATGGCTTGGGGAGAGCAGGTTTTGAGCAGGGAAATTTTGCAGGCACAGACCTGGGAAGCCTTGGAAGCTACTTTGTATGTGGGAAGCACATGTTCATCACCCTCAGGTTGTCTTATTTTGCTTTTCAACACTTCATTTTGGGACTCACAAATATAAGCAGACCAGCTGAGCCAGTCTTCACCAGCTGCATTTCTCAGAATCTTTGCCTTCACTCACTATAAGCCACCACATCCACCACTAATTAGCAATTAAGCTTAAGTTTTCATCTTAAGCCTGTTGAGCATCTAGTATTTCCAGCAAAGGGAATGACATACCCCTGAGAGCATCTGTGGGTTCTGTTAGGGCAAGTCCTCTCCCAGCACCCTGGTGCCCTTCCCAAATTGAAGCATAAAGCCAAGGGAAGGGTCAGACCCAGCCTCAAACACCCATGGGAGAGCAGGGACAGAACACAGGGGCAAAAGGCAGAAGATGTGTGTGATAAACATCCTGGTTTGTGGCCAAAGTATGGAGCACTCTGACAGGGGGTTGCTTTGTTGACTCAGAGCCACCAAACCAGCCCTGCTGCAGGCAGCAGATGGCTTTGCAGGGGACGGAGCAAGCGCTCACAGGGCTAAAAATAAACCCTCTGCTCCCAGCAGCGCTCGCACGTAAAGGGCTGGGCTGAGCGCCGGCTGCTGCCCACAGACTGTTAGCGTGGGACTGCCGGTGTCGCTGCAAACCTGCCTTGAGGACCCTTCCGACCACCTGTCTGTGTGTATCCACACCTAAGCCAAATGTTGTGCTCCCCAGACAAAGTTAGATTCGGCGCAGCGGTATTTCCAGCCTGCTGCTTTGCATGGAGCCTCTGGCCCCCACAGTGGTATTAGAAAGTCACGTTTTCTCCAAAAAGGCTGTACCAACAGAGCTACAAGCCCAGCACTGAGGATCACCCTCCTCTGCATCTCACCCTGCGTCTGAGGAGCATCTTTTGTGCCTGGCTCTGAAGACCTTCATGGGGGACAGCTCTGGATAGGGCTTAAAAACCAAACTACTGTGTAATACGCAGGAAGCTCAGGTCTTGTGCAAGAAACCTCAGGCCAAGAAAGAAGAGAGAGAGGGGAAGTCACCCATGCCAGTAAGGGAGAAGCAGGAAGAAAGGCACAACTGCTCTTCCAGTACGCACAGACTCATAACCCTCTGGAAGGAGTCTGGCACCCTCTGCTTAAAAACATAGCTCCTTCTGGGGCTGCTTCAGGCAGCTGCCAGCTCAGCAAAGGCTTCAGAGCTTGCAAACACTTCTTTGGTTCACCAGGAAAGAATGAAGCTGGTGCTTAGCAAAGACGTGAGCTGAGGGACAGAAGAATGCAGATGTTGACGTTAGGTGGCCGGCTCAATGCTATTTCTCTGTCAGAAAGGAGGGAGCCATCTGCTAACACCTCTGCTTGCTGACAGCCTGGGATGTGCCCCCACAGCCAGACGACCCCTGTGGGCTATTCCTGTCCTGGTTTTGCACGGGAGATGTATTTTTAAAGCTTCTCCTCTCTGCCTGGCTGGGTCAGGCTGGGGGTGCTGGCACCTGCTCCAAGCTGCTGGGATCTGGCAGCAGCTCCTGGGACTGTCAGGGCTGTGCAGCAGCTTGGGAACAGTTAAATGGACATAGGTACACAAACTCCACAAGTGATCTTAGGCGAAATAGAGACCTAACCCCTTCCCAAGTAGCCTACCCCAGTGACATGGGTTAGGAACTTCCCCACCCCACCCCCCCATTTGAAATTTATCAGACTAACTCAGACAGTTTGGAAGTAAGATGAAGCTATATTCACAGCATGGCAACATTTACAAGCATATATACACAATATCTACAAGTATTTATAATTATATACCAATTAGAAACAATACAGAAATCCAAACTCCCTCCTGGACAAACTGCCCAGAAGGGCCCAAAGCTACCCCCTCTTTATCCCTCTCTATCTCCCTTCCCAGCCAGAAACCAAAACAAGCAAGTCAACAAAGCTTACGTGTTAGTTGTTAGTGGAGAGATTAGTGTGGAGATATTAGAGCAGAAAGAAGTGAAAGGGAACAGCATCACAGACCAGAGTGATTAGATGCAGCAACACAGATCAGACTGAGCAAGGTTACTTACATTTTTAGCTTTTTATTCCTCTCGGCAAACCAATGAATGATACAGACATCATTATTATTTTCTTTTCACAGCCAATGATCTCATTTCTCTCTGATTAGCCTCAAACTAGCTGTTTTGCTGAAAATTATCTGTCTAATCTAAAACAATATTTAGCCTCAAGCCAGCACACCAAGCCTCACCACCAGCACATTCCCATCCTCTACCTCATTTCTATGCATTCCCATCCTCACCCCTAAACCTATCCTTATGCCTTCCCATGAAGGCTGAGCCCAGCCTCTTCCCAGGCAAGTCCTCTGGTGTTCTCTTTCCTTCCAAGCTTGGCAGTATTTCATCTCCAGCATCTTTCCCTCTCATTACTAGCCCAGGGCAGGAGAGCATCTAGGGAGGCTTTTGGCGTCTCCTTGTGGTGATTTTGTAGCCCGGGTTAGAGGGGCACTGCATTGCAGCTCAAGATACCTTTTCCTCCCAAGCCCAGTAAACGTGGTGAGAGGAGAGCATGGGTCACAAGGTTCTCCCCAGGCACATCCTCCCTGCTCAAAGTGCTCTCCTGGCCTGAGAAACAGCTTTTAACTCAAGCCATCTCCCTTTCTTCAACCGCGGGTGAGGACCATCATCTCGGCCTGTTCTGCAAAGCACTCATAAATACAGAAAAGCTGTATCTGTTATTTAGTAGGTAGAAAAAGAGCCCACAGACACCTACCCACCCAGCCTGAAGCTGCCAGAACTAACCTGCTGCCACCTCTGACAAAGTTTAGCCAAGGAAAATGGGTGCTTTGCGGCATCTCAATTTTTTCTATTTATTAATCCATTTCTTGGACAAGCTGCTGCTGCTTTCTGCACACCAAAGCACCAGGTTCCCTGCATCCATCCGGTTCAGAGACCTCAAAAACTCATGAACATTTTTTAACTCCTCACAGAGATACTCCTGTTTTCCTGATCACTGTAGGGATGCAGGTGCTCAGCAGATGAGCCTGTGGGAAGAGCCTGTCCCAGCACTAGCCACCCACAGGCACACAATCTGGGGATGCCAGGACTCATTGACCAGCCAAAGTAGTCACCTACCAGCTTGCTTAATGCAACACGGGCATTTCTCATTCTAACAACATCAGTTCAGAGAATTACTCTGTCCCAGACCTGCTCCCTGATGCTTCCAGAGTATCCTCAGGTCCCCAAACCAGGCAGCCTTCTGTCTGCTGTACGATTCTTCACTTGTCATGTTGTGACACTGTTCCTTTACCTGCAGTCTGTTCCTTCCCAAAGTAGCCACTCAGGATGTAAACTAAGAGGGAGTTTCTGGGATTTAGGGGTTTTCATGTCCTGAAAGGGAGCAGGGATTTTTCAACATGCTGTTGAGTCACTGGGCAGGGAGGATTTCAGAAGCAGAGCAGATGCTGGGAGGTGAGAGGAACATCTGCCCGTCTGCCAGCACCTGAGAGGGTTGATCCATGTCTTGGACATGCTGCCACCACTTACTTTGGAGAAGAAAGGGAACACCCCCCTCCCTACCTCTGCCCTGGGGGGCTACAGATGGAGCAGCAGAAGGAAACTATCTGGCTCCTACTTGAATGGAGCCATCTGTATGCATGGCATGGACGTGGCAATGAAGTGTGGCTGGAGCTCCCCAGCAAGGTCTGCAAACAGAGGGCTTACCCCATACTTTACCTGACAGGTAAAGCTTCCAAAGGACCCAAAGAAAATTTCAAAGGCAGAGAAGTCACTCAGGCAGGGAAAACAAATGTTAAATGAAAAGAGACAACACCAGGAAAGCTCCGTTTTAGGGAATCAGATATTCATCTGAAAAACAGCCATGTGGTTGTGGCTTTGCTCATGCAGCTCTGGGGAGCAACCTGCAGGAGCTGCAGTTCCAGGGCAGAGCATTGCCACAGGTCCCCAGGTCTGTGCGCTGCTTCTCCCTTCACCCTGGTTTGCTCACAGAACAGCCTCCCTTGACCCCAGATAAATTCTTGCCAGCCAACTCCATTAAGTCCCAGTAAAATGAGACCTGTGTGCCAAACGAGCAGTGCAGCAGCAGGTGCCATGGCTAAGTGCCATGCCAGTGGCATGAGTGGGTGAAAGGGTCAGTAAAACTTTGATGACTTGGAAGACTGAAAGTACCTGAATGAAGAACTGGTGGAGAAAATCAGTCCCTGCTTGGCAGGGCTGGCGACAGCCCCCTGTTAGGAACATGGCCATGTGGAAAGCTCAGGTATCAGTTGCCCTCTAAAGAGGCCGAAGGCTTCCACACTTTCAGCAGCAGTGGTGGGTCTGAAGGGCACACTGTGGTCCTGCCAGCACCATCCACCGCTGCTTCCAGAGGAGTGTTCCCAGGAGTCCCTCAGAAGCACAGCCAGCAGAAGGGCTGTGCCAGGCTGGAGGTAACATGGTAATGCTCCAGAAACACTTCCTGGGAATAAACATCACCAGGCATGAAGACTTATTTACGGTAAAAGGCAGTAACAGGAGAAGGTCAAACGGAAGCAAGCAGATCAGGAATGAGCATCGGCTGCAGCTCAGTGGCACATTGGCACCTGGACACAGCTCAGCACAAACACCAGCCCAGCGTCTGTGGTAGCTCCGCATCCACACACTGTGCTCCCTGAGCCCCTCCACACGCAAGCAGGGCACACAGCACCAGGGTGCCATGCTGGTTTTTTTTTGGCAGCCCAAGGGTTGTCGGATGAATGCATCACAGGATGTCAGGGGTTGGAAGGCACCCAAAGAGATCATTGAATCCAATCCTCCTGCCGGAGCAGGATCATACAATCTAGCTCAGATCACAGAGGAATGCATCCAGCCAGGCCTTGAAGCCTCCACACCCTCTCTGGGGAGCCTGTTCTGTGACCCTTACAGTAAAGAAGTTCCCCCTTGTGTTGAGGTGGAAGCTCTTGTGCGGCAACTTACATCCATCACCTCTGGCTTGCTCTGAAGGGGTACCAGACACAATGTTTTACCAAAGCAGCTGCACCCAAGCACTGTAACTTCTTTTCCCCAGAGAGGTGAGCAGAACAGCTCATGTCCCCACTCTGCCACCCTGTCTCCATGGCTGCACAAGGAGCAGGGCCAGCAGCGCATTCCCTCAAGCCCAGCCATCAGCTCCATAGCTAGGTCCCTAATTAGGGACACTAAGGACATTGGTCAGTACAAGACTCAGGAAGCCTTTGCCTTCATCTGTTTTCACAGTGTGACACCTCCTTGCTCTGCCCTGGCTCTTGCTGTCTGCCAAAGGGACCACATAATAACAAGAGATTTCCCTGCCCATACCCCTGAGGACCTGCACCTGCCCTGTCCAATGTGGAAGATCTTTCCCATAGGACAAGGGACCTGGCCTGAAGCACTTTTTGGAGGTGGTTGCACTTCTCCTTGGGCATTGGTGGGTCTTCCTACTGGAGACAGGGTCCCTTCTACATAGGGTGGCAGCTCTGCAGGAAGGAAAATAATTTGGGAGACTGAAATAAAAAACACTACAGCTTTCAGCCTACCCAGGCAAGCCTACCCAAGCTTGAAAAGTGAGCCTTTGTGAAGTTTGTAAGGTTCAACAAGTCCAAGTGTAAGGACATGCGCATGGGCTGGAGCAATCCTCAACATCCATACAGGTTGTGAGATAAAGGGATTGAGAGCAGAGTAGTGGAGAAGGACTTCAGACACACCAGTGGGTGAAGAGCTGGACATGAGTGGGCAATGTGTGCTCACAGCCCAGAAGCCAGCTGTAGCCTGGGCTGCATCAAAGGCAGCTGCTCCACTCTGCTCTGGTGAGATCCCACCTGCCGTGCTGTATCCACTTCTGGAGTCCTCAACACAGGAGAAGCTGTTTGAGCAGGTCTAGAGGAGGCCACAAAAATGATCAGAGGGCTGGAATCCCTCTGCTGTGAGGACAGACTGAGAGAGTTGGAGCTGTTCAGCCCAGAGAAGAGGGCACAGGGGAGATCTTATCTTATCTTAGTCTTTCAGTATTTAAAGGAGCCTACAAGAAAGACTGGGACAGATGTTTTAGCAGGGCCTCTTGTGATAGTTTTAAACCAAAAGAGGAGAAATTTAGACTAGATATATGTTTTAGTTTATTAAATAACGTAGTCTAGAAACTAATTTGTTTTTTGGTTGGTTTTTGTTTGTTTTGTGTTTACAGTGAGGGTGGTGAATCACAGAACCTTGGCGGTTGGAAGGGGCCTCCAGAGATTGAGTCCAACCTCCCTACCAAGGCAGGATCACTCAGGGTAGTTTGCAGAGGAATGCATACAGGTAGGTTTTGAAAGNACATAGAAACAACCAGGGCAAAAGAGACCTCCAAGGTCATCCAGGCCAACCTTTTTTTTTTTTTTAAATCATTGAACTCATCAGATGTTTAATGCAAGAACAAACAAGTTCACTGTACACAATCTGTAAATGCTGCAGAAGCTAGTAAGTGAATATGAAGATTGACAGGGCAGGAAAAGGATTCCCAAGCATATAAAAAGGTCCCTTCCAAGCCACTCTATTCTACAAATTTGTGATTTCACCTGCCCACCTCCTGCTTTGCAGAGCTCCTGCCTTGCCACCCTCCCCATCCCTAGGTGACCAGTGCCACTCTGCTCCCCTCAACTCACAACTTGGCCTGAGTGGGAACTCCAACCACTGATTAATAAAAATGCCATCAAATCCACTGGCTGGAAATGTCCTACCTTATCAGCTTGATTAGGCACCTGCTTAAAAAAAAAAGAAGAAAAAAGTCCCCAAACAGCCAGCTGGCTCCTGTCTCCACTTCAACAAATAATCATTCACTGGCAGTTATTTTCAGGCAGTTTATTTTGTGCCCTCTTGCAATGCTTGGGAAGACTATAAAATGATAGCAAAAACTCAAACACCCCTGTTCCAGTGTAAAACTAAACGACTATAAACCAGCAGTGTATTAGCTGGATAGATAAATCTCTTTAAGTTTCTTCATGGACACAACAGGATGTCAAAATTAAAACCTCAGATATCCTTTGGAGTTTCATGGTTATGTTCAGCTGTATGCAAAGCATCCATCTAATCAGTGATGCTGGGGAAGAAAAGCTGTCCATTTGTTTTGCTTTGTGTAATTAAATGAAGGGGAATAACCATTCTGGGAGCAGGGTCCCACTGGATGAAGCCTCCCTTTTCTTCACTGAGTTTAATAAATCAGATTTAAGGCATTTAGGTTCTGTGTGGAAAGGATGATTCCAGTTCTAAATAGGAAAGTGGTTAGTTTTCTGAAGATCTGAGGGATGTAAGGAACATGGAAGTTCTTTGGGATGGTGCAAGGCTTCCAAAGCACTAAACGATCACAAGATGCAGTGACTCACAAAAAGTATCAAGTGATTGCCTCAACAAGCCTTCAGAAAAGAGTTTCTCCAGTCTCTTCAGACTGGATCCCTTCCATATTCAGATGTTTTTTGTAGCACAGATATTGCTGCCCTATGTAATTCATCTTCAAAGTTCACTATTCTATGGAACACAGTGGAAAGCAGCTTTCCTGCGCCTAAAATCATAGAATGGTTTAGGTTGGAAGGGGCCTCAAAGATCACCTAGTTCCAACCCCCTGCCATAGGCAGGGACACCTCCCACTAGAACAGGTCACTGAAGGCCTCATCCAACTGGCCTTGAACACCTCCAGGGAGGGAACATCCATGACCTCTCTGGGCAACCTGTGCCAGTGTTTCACCACCCTCACTGTAAAGAACTTCCTAAAATGTAGCAGCCATGCCCTCCCCAAACAAGGGATAGTTGAATGTCATTCTGATACTGGTTTATCCATAAGGACTCCTGTAAGATACAGAATATATGATTAAAATTAAAATTCAAAACAAATGCAACACATGGCCCAGTGCAGGACAGTCAGTGGTTAGCTGGGATGCTGTTGTTGCCATCTAGTATTGCTGTTAAACAATATTAACTGCTAAATACATTGAAATAGGCTGTTCAAAGAGCCAGGACCCTCAGGCAGTTTCTCCCCTTGCCTCAGTTTCCAGCAGAAGCAGCACGAGTTATGGTATGTTCTTGGTAGCTATCGGTGGCTGCCAAGCACATTTCCAGGAATGGGACTTACCTTGCATGTCCCTAGCATAGGCAGAATGACAAATACTTTCCTTTCCACTAAAAAAAAAAAAAGTAATTTAGCAAGTAAAATAAAATCAAAACCAGATGAGAAGGGGCAAAGGAGAAAGGGAATGAAAACTCAAGCATGGTGAAAAACAACTGCCGGCTGACTGCAAATCATGAGAAGGAGAATTCTGCCACGAGCAGTTAGTTATAATTATACCCTTAATGAATAACAGGGTCTTTTTAAAAATAACCTGCCTTGATTAAATTAATGGAGGAAAACCACAGGTTTTAGACATGCACTGGTGAGTCAGGATGGTACAGCTCCGACTACACTGACTTCACTGACTTCCAGTTCAAACTGGCCCTGACCACTAGCACCACCAAACACCCACACACTGACCTAGATGAGCCAAATCTAGGATCTCCACTTAATTCTGCACAGCCTGTGGGGTCATCAGCAGCTGCCAGAGACTGAAGAGATGGCAGCCCCAAGAACCAGCTGCATCTCTCTTGCTTACCAGGGGAGGACAGTTTTCCAGCACTGTCATTCCTACACCTTAACCTGGCATTAGACCCATGCATTAGAATTATTTTTAGAACAGCAACATATCATGGCATGTCAAAAGAGGCCAGATGTTGGCTCGGTCTCAAAACTGTACTAGCCTTGTTGAAGAAAAACAGAGAGAAACAAGTGGCCACCACATTCAAGATCCCAAGAACGTGCTCAAAGCAAATGCACTCTTCTCCCCCTGCCCCCAGACTATTTTTTCCTTCAACTATTTCAGTGGATGGAGGCTATAATAAGAACAGGGAAACTAACACCAAGGTTAAAAGTGCCTGGCATCGGTTTAGAGACAACATGCTTCAATCCTTGGCTCAGGTTTCAACAGCTTTGTGTGGGTTAAACACAGCCTATTCTGGTACAAGAGACTATGAACCATTTTACTGAAATGCCTTCGAGATAAAAAAATTGGTTCCAGGCAAATGTTTTTCACTCAAACAGATTGCCTATAAAAAGCACATAATAAATAAATGTAAAAGTTTGTTAGGCAGAAAATCAAAATAAATAGATGCACTGTCCTGTTGGTGCATACATCTCAGGATGTGAAGAACAGCAGCTTGAGTAACTTCCAATACACAGCTTCCAGACTAAAATCTGTTGCTGGGCCACATGAACAGCCCAGGAATAATTTCTTTTCCTTTTTAGCAGAGGTTCATCAATGCAGTTTTCTTTCCTTCCAGCTGACAACACATAGAGATGGCACTTCTCTGCAACTCAGTCACATGGAGTACTGAGATTGCCCAAAGGATATGGGAAAGCCCAGGCAGATTACATCCCCAGTGCTGCCAGAGGTTTTCACCCCAGCTGCTGCCTGTTTCCCAGTGCAGTACCCTGCTGGAATGCCTTCCTGAGGTGTCAGCTTATGGGTTTAAATCCTCAAAAGCTCATATTGTAGAAAAGCAGAGGCAAAGGATGGAAACCATTAAATGGCTTCATTACTGGATTTGATGATTAAAAGTAGAGAGCTCGTAGGCAGCATATGCAGCAGCACAAGGGCAGAGCAACAACACTCCTGGCTCAGGATTCCCAGATTTCCTGGTTCCCACCTATCCACAGCAGCAATTTGCCCATCAAACCCCAGCCATAATTATCTTTCAGAAGAGAAAAAGGTATTTAGCTATTTGACCAAGTCAAAACATGCTGCATATCCCCTGTAAGCAGTTTTTAATGCATCTTTCCCTCAAACCCAGTGCTGTCCCATGCTTTCAGTCCTCGCTCAGTGTGGGGTTTGTGTCGACAAGGGCTGTGACTACAACCATCGCTGTGGGGCTAGAACCTCCTCCAAACCTGCCTACCAATACCGACAGAGACAGACTTAATAGCCTGTTGGGGAGACAGAAGGAACCTGGCTAGAGCAGAGCAGTAATTCTGTATTTCCACTCACAGGTTTCCAAGACCTCCTTCAACTCCGGAACTACCCAACATTGATTTCCATCCCTTTGAAATCACGAAGGATACCAACCCCATTTTCAGTGATTATGAGGGCTCTAATTTCATTCCAGGTCATGGCATTTATATTTTCATTACCCACAACCTCCAGGGTCATTACGAATATGAAATTACAGTGTCGGTGCTTAACGGCTGTTTAATTCAATAGCATTTCAGAGATAATAAATGCAATTCAATTTCTCAGAGCCAAGTGGCTTCCTGACCAGATAACACAGGCTGCAGCCAGCCAACCAAACCCACATGCCACCAGTTTCTGTAGGAATAGTGCTGGCACGTAAGGGAGCAGAATGTGAAATTACATGGTGTCAGCAATTTATTTTTCACTATTCAGACGCTTCTAACGCTTCGGAAGCCTTGGGTCCTCTCCATCTCAGAGATGCTCTGACAGGGAGGAGGAACGTTTTATTTTATTGTCAGGGATCTATAACATGACACATGCTAAATATTGCAGAGGATTTAACCAGAGATGTGGTAGCCTTCAATTAGTCTCTAAAGAAAGACTCACTGCTTTTCTGAAAGAGGCGTTCAAGCTCAAACCAGACCTGGGCGTTACTGAGCATGTTTTGGGCTGAAGGAAGACAGAAACAACCCCAAAGCGCTACAAAATTTTGCGGTAGTGGTGCAGCAGCCACGAAGCTGCTCCAGCTCATAGGCAGAAGTTTCCCTTTCTTTTTATTTTTAGTATTGATCTTTTCTTATTACTATTATTTTTTAGCTCAGGAAATTCAAGTGATGATCTGACTACAGCTTGCAAAGCCCTGATTGATGGTGTTGAGGTGTAAAGTATAATGGTTTAAAGATGGCTACAAGGCAAAGAGAATATGCAGGCATGCAAGCACATACAGAAAATCCACAGCATCTCCTCTGCCACCTCCTCTTCCAGAGGCAGCTTGATCCAGGGATCACAGTTGTGATGTTTGTAAGTAAAGGTAAGACAACTTAAACCATTCTGAAGAACTTAAAAGGTTTAAGTTGCCACCTTTCCTCCCAACTCCAGGGGTGCTGGCAGCTTAACAGAGGATACGGAAGCATTTGTAATTTCCTATTTTTCAGGGGAGGTCATAAATAGTGTCAATAACTGGTTTTGGGTTTAAGAAAGCATGATTTCCTGTAGAACAGGCAAACATGGTGCTGGACAGCACAGATAGAAGATTCAGGGACTCAAATATGTTATTAATGCTTTACTGGTCTTATTTGCAATTCCCTCTTATCTCTTTCAATAACACAGCTATCTAAACCCAAAAGAAATCAAAGCAGCACAGCACTGTGTGCAACCAGAAACAGTACAGCAAGTGACAGCAAACACTTCTGTAGGGAATATTCATCTTCATAGGTTCTGCAGCCACCCACTACCATGTTTGTGAGAGGCATCACCTGGTCCTTCTCACACCAGCCAGCATCCCAGGCACACTTGGGGGCTCCCAGCACATCCCTGCATCATGCTCCAGCATGCAGAAGTGCCATTCGTGTTGATCTGTCTCTCAGCAAGCCTGCATGGGGTTTAGCAGCAGAAATAATGGGTTGCCTGTAAACTCTTAGCTGTGCAACCTTGACCTAGCTCCCAAGTCATAATCTTGCTTCATCCATCATCAACAGCAATAACAAGTCTCCTTGTGAGATCCAGCTCTCAGGTAACCCCTTAAATGCTGAAATCAGGCTGCAGAGTGTGGTGCTAATCATTGCTGCTCCAGTTAAAAATGAGTGAGAGCATGGCTCATTTCCTCCTCTCTGAGCAGCAACTGCAGGAAACTGCAGCCAAAGCCGAGAAAAAGCCTATTTTTACCTCTGATGGAACTGGTGACCTTGGGATACAGCTGCATCTGAGGCCTGCTGAATGAACCTGGGGTTATTCTGAGGCAGTTGATACCCCAACCATCACTGCTTTTCAAGGACTCTGCAGCCAGTGGCAAAGTTAAAGCTTGAGCTCTAAGAGAAAGGCTTTTCTTGCATAGGAGGAAAGCTCAACTGATCTTGTCAGGATCTGGACCCCCTGGTACAACTTGGTGGTTATGATGGCAGGAAAACGTGTGTGTCATTCTCTTACATAAATTTGGGAGTCATCAGCTTTCAACTACCCTGAAAAAGGCTTCAGGTAGGCAGGCCAGCTCTCACAGCTTTAAACCAGGAGTTCAGGCCCCCACCACTAGTAAGTCTTGCAGAAACTGTGGTCACGAGGCAGAAGTATGCTCCCAGATGGTGGCAGAGGATGCTCTACTCTCACTTGAAGCAGAAATGACCAACTCGTTGAAAGCACAACAAAACACTACCAGCCTTAACTTTGCTCCCTCTGTTTTACTCTGGATGCCATCTGAACATCTCAAACAGTATCTGTTTCTTCTGAGATGGAAAGATGGCCTCCCCACACCACTTCTGCATCCTGCTGTGGGCTGCAGCGGCAAATCACAACTGAACACGGCAAGGGGTACAACCATGCTCAGCAAAGGGCTCTGAGCTCAGGATGAGTGGCCTCTAGGGCCAGACACATCTCCAGAAATACAGATCTGGAGAGAAGAGCATCATAAGCCACCACTCAACAACTCAACGTTTATAAAGCTCTCAACAGTTTGCAAAGGAAGGAGCTTTAATGACAAAAGCAGCTGTCCAAGAGCATGTCCCAACATGAAACATTGGTGTCGGCTAAAAATGCCAACACACAGCTGTAAAACTCATCCTCCCTGCCTGCTGCCTGTCCAAGGAGACTACAGTGGTGGGTGTGAGCACCAGTTACAGGAACAAAGCTGATGCTCCTCACATGAGCATTAAGACCTGGTGCTGCACTCCATGTTTGTCCATCACCTCAATGCTCGCTAGCAAGGTCCTGGCACACCTATTAGAAGAGCTTTCCTCCATCTTTAATATTTCCCTTTTAAAAAACCCCACACCCCACAACTTATTTTAAAACACCTGCTTCCTCAAAAACATCAGCAACCTCAAAATTTATGACTCCACCACGACTTCTGGGCTTTCAGAACAGCCCTGTGTGCAGGCCCAGAAAGCAGAAAGACACAAGACGGGTTGTTCTATTGTTTTGTGCATTTTTTTTTTTTAAACAGCGCAGAACATGCTCAAAATTCTACAATCTCAGGAGCATGCAGCAAAAGACAACTGCATACACTCTCAATACCATGATTACCTGTCATCAGCTAAGTGGCTTGCACAGAGGCAAGAAAACCTGCTGCAACCAAGCTTATGGGAGATGGAAAACGGCAGCCTGGAGTACCACCCCCTCCCACTCTTTTCTTCCAAAAGTTATGGTGCCCAAAGCAAGAGAAGGAAGGGTTAGGGAAAAGGAGAAAAGTACTGGGGAAACAGAGTAGAGATAAATCCTAGCTAAGAAGGAATTAGTGCTCACTGACAGCATAATCAGTCACAGGTTTCTGCACGGGACTGCTCTCTCCTCAACCAGCAACCCAGAACCTTTCCCCATAACCAAGCCCAGAGAATTTAGTTTGTCTAAGCCACAGCTTTCTCCTCCCTGCAAATAGATACCAGCAAAGAGAAGTAAATTACACGGTTAATTACATGGTACCGCTAAGGACATTACATGCAGCACAGCTCAATGCATTATTCACCAGGGTTTAGAGGAGGAAACCGGCAAGAAAAGGAAGGGAAGGCAAGAGAACGAGAAGGACGAGAAAGCAAGAGAAATCCATGCATCCTCAAAGCACACGCATGGAAGGTCAGCATCAGGACGAGGGTATGCAGCTTCTCTTTCCAGTAACCTTAAACAAAGGCACTTCTTGCAGACCCTTCAGAACCTTTTGCTGCAGATATCCAGGTTACAAGCACCGCACAAGTCTCCACTCGTTCGTTACAGGTACCAGTGCACTTCCCACGTCCCGACCAGCACCGGCACTCAGCCGGAGGCGGCTGCTGCTGCAGCGGGTGAGTGCCGGTGCCACGCAGGACATTGGAAGTTTGCTCCCAAAGGGTCCAAAGACTTACCCAGCACGAAGCAGAGGAATCGCCGCGGGAGCAGGGCCATCTCCACCGCCGTGCAGCCAGCTCGCCTGTGGGGTGGGATCCTCCCCCAAGCCCGTCGCAGCTCTGCTCCGCTCCCCAGGACGTAAGAATATCAACATAGAGGATGTAATGCAATCTTCGGAGGAAAACGAATGTTTTGGGGGGTTTTACCGAGCGGAAAATCCTTACTGAGCTAGTAGAGCTCCACCTACAGCTGAGAGCTGCGTTTTATCCTTGCCTGCACATGGGTCCTTCAGGAGCGCATTCAGGGGTATGGTATGTCATTATCATCCCACTGGGTGAAGGCTCCGGCTGCAAGGAGGTCACTGTCTCACAAATCGTGTCTCTCACATTTTAAGTGAGCTTTCCCTTTCAAAGGGAGAAGAAAAAAGAAAATTCGAATGAAATGTGCCTAACTTTAGTGTTTCATATCATACTCATGTCTGCTTTCCCAACAAAAAAAACTTGCGTATCAGGAAGCCAGTTCTGGACTATTAACACCACCCTATTACAGAATCAGATCTGGAGAACACAAAGAGCAGCTTTTGCTATTAAAAATGTAGTAGAGCAAAGCCTACAACTGCTTTCACTTTGATACAAACAAGGGAAAAAACAAAGCTGAGACCTCGCCTGCAGCTTCAGGCCATGTTTACAGTCCTGGCTTTCAAAGATAAGGCTGAGGCTCTGACAGCGCTACCTACAGAGGCTGTGCTAAGGAGGGAGGGAATGGATAAGATCTGAAAACAGTGAAACACCCACACAACTTTCTGAAGAAGAAAGTATAACTTTATTCACAGGTAAGTCAGGTTGCTATTTTCGGTGGCAAAAGCAGATGGGATCTACAACAGTACAGCAGAGATGGACAACAGCAATGTACTGTCTTGTGCAGTATCACAGTGTGAGCCTGTCTGTGTCAATCAAGGATAACCTTCCTCACCCTCTGGATCAGACATGTACACCTAAGCTGCCTTTCCTTCATTTACCAGAAGAGTATTTAAAACAGGGAGCTCTTCTGCACAGTACCAACAAACACATGAAAGACTGTATACTCCCCAGCTTTCTTCCTCCCCCTGTATCAACTCAAAGCAAAAGTTTCAGGGACTGTGTGCTTTATACTGTAACAGTCCAGGGGACACAAGAAAATGGGATGTAGAAGCCCAGTCTTGCTTGCAGCAACAGAACTGGAACATGAGACAACAAAATGCCATGAATAAAAAAAAAAAAAAAAAAATTAAAATCTAGGCTTCATCCTGAAGGAGACAGGCTGTATCAGAACTCTGCAGTCTGCAACACACTTCTGAGTCAAAATGGACACGAGATGACTCTGCTGCAGCTTGGGATTATGTAACTGTGTCCACCAGCACTGCCAGCTCTGAAGCCTGGTTTTCTATAACGAAGCCCTCCCCCGTGCCTCCCTGGTATTCAGAAGATACATGGAATTTCTACAGACTATTCAGAATCAGATTATCTGGAAAGCACAAGCGTGTTGGCTATTTATTAACATCTTAGCAGCTACCATCCTGCCTAAAATTAAGTGGCACGCAAGAACTGAGGGTTGTATACTTCAGCCTAGAAATGTCCTGACAGCAGCACAGAAGTCTTGTTCACTGAAGCATGATCTTCCTGCCTTGGAGAAACCTGCCTGAACACTTTAAACAGCTATGGGGAACAACAAAACTGGGAAGAATCATTTAACATTTGGATAACCAGAAAAGCATCTCAAACCGATTTTCAGGTTATATTCTCCTGGATAAGACTGCGTATCGTAGTGATGCTATGAATTTTCATTGAGATCTGCTGAAGTAAGTAAAACAGTAAGGACAGTATGATCCCAGAACAAGCTGGAGTAACGAATCTGCAAAAATCTTCCCAAGGGTGATAACCAGTCTTCATAATCAGAAAGCCATCTACTTAAAAACAAAGCAGAAGAAAAAAAGTGCAGGTAAATTTTGGATGTACAGTCTCAAACTGAAATAAAAGCAATACCAGCAAGTTTAGTACCCCAGAAAACCACTACCATCTCTAATAATTTAGCTATTACATGAAATAAATCACTACAACAAAATACATAACCTTTGTGCAATAATTCATATCTGGTGGGCATTTTAAAATTAATTCAAAATTAAGTTATCAAATCAACATTTAGGAGTACCTAGATGTGAGGCAATTCCTTTACATTTCTCAAAGTCGTATTGTAGTTATGCTTTGATAAGTCCCCTCTTCAGTGGACTTTCTTTAATGCAGATCATTAATTTCACAGAGAGCTTCCAAGAGACACTTGGTACTGCTAAAATTTAAAACCACAGCCATTTCTAATGCTGCAATGAGTAACTTGTACAGCATCACAGTTCCTGCTAAATGCTGCCTACAGAAAACAGAAAAAGGTTATGCATGCTGTTCAGATAAATAGTCTTGTCACTCACTTATGAGAATAAAAGGACTTCTCAGTCCAAAAATCTAATTTTCCATTTCTAATGAAGTTGGTCCTTCAAAATTAACAAATACACAACAGCTGTAAACGTTCAGAGGTCCGACTCTGGGCTATGTCAAAAAACAAAGCAAGAATATATTGTTTATATTCAAAGCTGAATTTAAATTCTTGCACATTAAATACTATATAATCCAGTTTGACATCAAAGTATTATCTGTACAACTCTGGACATTTCATCAGCTTGCAAGAATGTTAGGGCTCTGAGGTGGTATGTCTTAGTGAACACTTCATCCTTCAGGAAAGCCCAAAGAAGCTATACACATACCAGAAATAGTGCAATGAGCTTTGAGCAGAGTCATCTTTCCTTAAACATATAACATACTTCTTGCTTATTATGGAAAGATGAGCATTCTTTTCCTCATTACTTACTAGTGACTTGGCTATTTCACAGATACCTCACAATTAAAGTAAAAATTGTTAAAGGTCACCATCTCTTTAGCAAAGCAACTGAAAAAAAATACTGTAATAAGAACAGTTATAACTTTAAAGCCAACACACCATTTAGAAAACCCCAGTAAATACTTGACAAGGGAAGCACAACACATTTGTGGCTGTTAAAATCATACTAACTGAAAGTATTTTCAAGTAGAAGACGTTTTGGGCTTTTTTTTCATTATCTCCATATCTGCAGTCCTGTGGAAGTAAGTCAGCAGATTAATATGGAGAGTTTTCTTTGCTCAGTTTTATTTGGATTCACAGAGGTACCTGTAAAAGCTCACAGGGCAAATGCCTAACAAATGTGTCACACTGATCCTTTCAAAAGGAACTCTGTCGAATAAGTTGTTTCAGTTGAGATCCTTTCACGTCTGCATCACTATGTTCTCATGCTGCATGCAAAATCTTATCCTCTGGCTGTCTATTTAACATGACCTACAGTCATTCTGGAGAAATTTTCTGGTCACTGATAATACTTCCCAGAACAATGTTCTATTCAAGTTATGGCTGTGTTATGCTTTACTCCTGCACTACAATAGCATCTGATCAGCAGAATGTAGTCTGATAAGCAGCATTCAATGGGTAGGAAAGATACTTAAACTATCAGCATAAATACCACTCATCTTGGAAAAGGTGGTATCAATTAAAATAACTGATTCCTTGACATCCTTGAAACAGGAGCCTGGAGGCCAAGTTCAGAGCATTAAAAATTTCGTGCAGTTTCAGGAAGAAACACTACAGGAGAAGAAGTATCTTAGAGATTGTGTTTCTTGGCAAAAACAAAGCTAGAGCATCGATAAGAACACATGGAACAGTGCTGAATGAAGTGCCAAGTCACGGATGTCTCCTACAGCAAAACACATATATACTTATCCATGGAATTCTGGGCTGTGCTTTTAGCATGTTCAGCTTGCTGCAGCTTCCTGCAGTGTCCAGTGCTGTGTCATCATGCAAAATGTCCTTCAACATGAAAACACTAGCAGACATAAAATCTTACTCTGCGAGATTTCTAGTTCAGAACTGAATCTCACACATCAGACAGAAATCATCGATTTTTAAATCAAAGTCGAGCCTCTGCTGGGATTTTTCTATGAACTGCTACACATGGACTAGTCACTAGGTGTCACCTTTATCCACAATATGTATGGCAAGTTCCCCACTGAGTTACTCAATAAAACAGTTTGCTTAACAAAACCCCCAGTATAGCAAGTTTTATAGAGTTCATATAGCTAGTGAATTAATCTGTTTTATAGATGTTCTGCAGACAGCCAACAAGCCATTGTTTCTGTGGACTTATACAGGTACATCTTGCAGATCTTTGAATTGAGTTGAATTACTAATCTAGTCAGCCAGATACACAAATTCAAGTAGGTTTAATTCACTGTATTTTTGTAGGCTAGAATACTCACTCGTTTATGTTGTTTTTATCACTCACAACTGGGGGTTGATTTCCTCAGAATTACAGAGGTCCTTTCCACAACAGAACTGATGGACAAGCCACTCAGGATACCCTTGTTGTTTTTCTTCACCTCTAGCAGAGCATCCACAATTTTGTCTCTATATGAAGAGAAGACATAACACTTACATCGCATTTTGTGCAATGCATTTAATGCTTAGTTATCATCAGGACTGAAATGAAATCCAAATACTCTCACCTGCTAGCCTCTGGATGCAATTCTTTAAGTTTCTTCAGTAATTTGGTAAAGCTGCTCAAGTTCAGTGTACTGAGTGAAGCAAAGGTATCGTGAGAATTAGAGGAGAAAGGAACAGATGTATTCTGCAGGAAGTTTTCTCTAGTATCCTAGAATTACATCAAAATAAGTGAAAAAAAGCAAGTGAGTTAAGTACCATGCAGTTAATAGAAGGTATCTTTACTACTAATAAATATTCCTGCCACAGAGAAATAAAAACTACAGATACAGGTTCAGTTCAATAATTTATCCTAAGACAGCCAGTCATATTATCTGATATAGAATCATAGAATGGTAAGGTTGGAAGGGACCTCAAGGATCATCTAGTTCCAACCCCCTGCCATAGGCAGGGACACCTCCCACTAGTACAGGTTACTCAAGGCCTCATCCAACCTGGTCTTAGAAATAAAACTACTACACGCATTTATATGTAACTGATATTCCTGCTACTTTAAGGTTACCCTTTAAGGTTATCCTTGGTTTTTTTTTTTTTTAATCCAGATGACTAGCATGTGTGAAGTTAAATCTCCAGAGGGAACATATCTGTCTAGTTTATGAGAGCAACACCAGCAATTACAAAGTTTGACTTATCCTTCAAGGACTAGCCTGGATGAATATGAACTACTATATGTTTACACACAGATGTTTCTTAGAGTTATAATAAAAAGCCAAAAGTTTTCCCTCCAGTATCCTAAACCTTCCCTGTATGAAATTTGTGGAAAAGAAGTGTTAAAAGTGGAAACCCAAAAAAGGAGAAAAACAAGATAAGAAATTTAGTGTAAATGGTTAGGATTAAGAACAAAATGATGGAGTACCACAATTTGTTGCAGGGCTAAATAAATGGTGCTCTAACTCTTCTGCAGCATGCCAGCAATTTATGACTGACAGACCATGTTTTCCTATCCTAACATCATTATATATATATTGCATGTAATATGTTAAGATACAGTTAAGTTTTAAGGCTCTTCATCTGCCATATTAAGGAGGTTTAGTAATAATTATTTACCTCTTGATTATTTCCAAGTAAATAACGTACCGAATCATCAGTAGATGACTTCAGACCAGGGCACTTCGTTTCTGAAGGTACTTGTGCTGAGCAAGAAGTGTCTGAAGTTGTTATGGGAAGCACATGCATTTTCTCAGAAGCAGAGGTGGCATTAGGTGTTTTTGCAGAACTGGAAGCTGAAGTGAGTGGTTTATCTTGCCCATTTCTTTGACTGTTATGAACAGGTGGGATTTCATGCAGGAGCTTATTTGTAGGTACTTGAGAAACCAAGCATTATTCTCTAATGAAGTATTTACAAGTTCAACACTTAATCATGTTCCTTTTATTTTTTCTGACTCATTTCCTCTACAGCCAACTTTGCTTTATTAGTGTCTTTACAGGAAAGAATTGCATGTCTAAGGCATAAAATTACCAAACCCCCCTGGAAACTAGGTAATACACATTAAATTACTGTCAGTAGGAACACATGGTGGTGGTTTTCATCTTTGGAATATTAACTAATATTAAACTCAACAGAAAATTTCACACTGCTTAACTTCTCACTAGATGAGAAGCTGTCTGGAATGACACATTTTTAATCAGTCTATCTGCATCTACACTAATTACTAAAACAAAGTGATGGACAACTCCTGCCTCTCTCCCATTATTTGCTTACTTTGATAGCAAAAAAACCTGAAACAACTACAACTTGTACTAACATACCTGTAGTTACTAGAAGCCACAGAGGAAAGTGTGTCCAAAGTCTGATACTTCTGGAAATTTGATTTTAAATCACCCTACAAAACAGAAGCATATCTGGTTGCAAATGTGTATGAAAGGACTCAGAAAGAGGTTACTACTGCTTTATAAATAAGAACAGGCATACCTCTGACACTAAGGAACTTGGACCACTAACAGGAACGAAGTCCTCATTTCCACTCTCCATTATCTTCATATCTAACAATAAATAAGAAAGCTAAATATTAGTAACTCTTCTTGCTTCAGTTCAGGCTAACATCTCTGTAGATTTCAGAAAGTGTAGATAGAAAACCTTTGAAAAACCTAACACAATGAGGAGTATTTTCTAAGATACGAGGGTCCTGAGAAGTAGAACAGTTCAACTTGTGAAATCTCTTTTTTCTGAGTATTTCCTGAGACTTGAAGAGGCAGAGAGGTACAACTAGAGAGTACGCTGGTCCAAAGCAACAGGTTCCAGCGCTATGAGTGCCCCCACCATGGAGCACACACAAACTCTCTGCTTTCAGTCTTCCAGCACAGACCATTCTTAGATAACTCTTAAGAAGTCAATATTAGGAAGGAAGCAGAAGGATGAAGAAGAGAAAAAAATAGAATAAAAATATTCTTTCCAGATACATGACTAGCTGGACATTTACTATATTGAATTTAACCGCTGTAGATATATTTTTCAAGGGAAAACATGAATGAAAAGAGTTGAATATCTCTATAAGGATTCACTGTTAAGTCACTGAAAAAGTAAGTCTGAGAATACAGCTGGTATTTTTTCAAAGTTTCTTATTCTTGTAGAAGGAACAGAATACTTAAATAATAAACGAGTATAATTGTGAGGTACCACAGTGCACAATCTCACCTCTTGTATCAGCTGTGTCTTGGTTTTCTTGTTGCTTTTTTGTTTTTTCAGGTAATACTGAACTATCTGCTGCTGTCAAATCCTCCTTAGCATCAAACCAATAATCATCCCTTTCAGTGCCTTGACAATTGAAATAAATTTCAGTGTGTTAGAAGTCAGACTGTGGTATCTCATATGAAAGAACAAATATCATATTTCTGTGCTTAACTGGATTCTAGCTACCTGCATGACTTGGCACTACGTTACTGAACAGGTGACACATGATAGGTTTCACCTCTGATTTAGGCAGTACATTCTTTTTTTCCTAAGATGCCAAGTGTACTATAGAGCTGATGTAATATTAATCATTCCATCAGAGGAAGGAGCATTCAGTATCTGTATATATATGTTTTGCACAAAGTTTGATTGTTTTCCAGCAACTTAATTAACAATGTAATATGTGTGCTAGAGTCAGATCACTTACTGCATTCCACATCCTGATCCTTGTGTTGTTCTTCGAATGTCTTTGAGGAAGAAGAGTCATGGGGCTGATGGCCATCAAGGAAACATACAGTCTGTGGATTGTCCCACAAACGTACTTCAGTTAGGACACAGCACTTGTACCTGATCATATGTTATTATTCTGAACCTCAGAATACTAAATGATTGAAGATGTAAATTGAAAGAAGAGTTAACCTACTGGTCATCGAAGACCCCCAAGCAAAATTTCAGTCACACCAGCTGCATTTACCATTACTGGCAGAGAATCCCAGTTTAAGCCCTGAAGACTGTGTGATTGCATATGCCTATGCTTCACAATATAATGTCTAGAAAACTCAGGAAGGAAGACATCCCTACCTTGTCGACAGCAATATTTCTTTCTCGCGGTTTTGATGCCTTCAAGTCAACTTCTTTTACATCCGAAAGAAAACTAAAACAGATCCAAATGTTTCACACAAAATGCCACACAGGAATTTAAAATCCTACAATGATACCGAGTACTCTGAAATATTAAAGTATTTCCAAAAGCTCACAGTATAATTATATCTTTGCTTAGAATGAGAGCCAAATATAAAAGCATTGGGTGCAATCTAAAATGGAAAGCTGTGCTCAAGATTTACATCAAGCTGCTCTTCCTTTATACCTTTCTGTGTGAAGCTTCAACCCATGGCCTTAAGATTTGCAATCTCTGTAGGATTTTTGGTTCATGTTACAGATATTTACAGAAATGTAAAAAAAAAAAATCTCTAAGATACTAGCTGATGCAGTAAAAACTTATTACCAAATGTGTTTTAACCTTCACTTACATAAATGAACTGTACATTGTTCTTGAGCATGCAGTACTCTATGTTTGCCTGAAAAATACAAAGCTATTCTTCTATCATTCCTCATAACTGAATGATAACCATAGCAGGACAGCTGCTTGTACACTTATATTATTTTTGATGGTAGCAGTTTTGGTTTGGTGGGGTTTTGTGGCTTTTTTAAAAGACATGTAGCATTAAGAGTAGAGACAAACATTTTAGTAGTGAAAGGAGGGAACCAGAAAAAATGCTTGTAAATGAAAAACTCCATAGTTTGCATATTAGAAAACTACAGTGTAAATATTTCTTTAAAATACAATCACTGCATCCAAATTTCTATGCCAGTCTTTCAAGTGAACAGTTTGAAACAAGATGCAGAGATACATAAATTCTAAACTGAATACCTTTTAAACTCAAATCTAAACTATTATTGAATTTTAAATGAAATTTGTACTTTAATACATACCACGAATGAGGGCTACTTACTCATAGCAATGATTTTGTCTGAACAACTGCCAAAAAAAAAAACCAACAAAAAAAAGTCTTAAGTTTTCTGAAGAAAACAATTGATACTAAAACAAAAAAACAATTAAGAAATTACCTCACAGGGGATATAAGAAGAGGAGATTTGGAGTAACTTAATCTCAACTGATAGAGGTGGAAAAGCATTTAATGGTACACCTTTGCTTATATGCATTCTCATACTGTTGTATTTCTTTCTGAGTTCTTCCAAAACCAATTTGACAGATGAAAGTAATTCAGTATTTTGGATATATCTGTTAAAACATGTTTAAGAAAATAAGATCAACCTCAATGGACATTTAATTTATTGCCCAAATGTTGTACAGCATTGAAAACTTCCTCCACGTGGCACAGGAGCTTAATGTTCACCTGCAAAGTAGCCCTCTGAAGCCACAGCCTGTTTGACAGCACTGCAACCTGCTCTCTTGAACCCTCTCCTAAGCTATGGGATACCAAGTGAACAAGGTTTTACAGTTAACCCTCCCTATGCATCTTGTTTACTCTGTACTATTCCTTCTGTACTTTTCTTCCTGCACAGAAAGACATTCCTAGAAACAAACTCCGTTTTGCTGGGTCTGCAAATGGTACAGAAAGTTTTAGGCTGAAAACCTGGCAGTCAGGAGAATGTAAACTCTCTTAGACAATAAACATAACTGTAAACACTATTACCAGCTATAGATAGACTGCATCAGCCACATTTAATGCCTTTTAACCAAGTTATCCATTTAATTTAAAAGGACATTAAGTACATACTTGCCAAAACAGATGTTTTCCTCCAAAGCCAGTTTGTAAATCTTCAAGCAGTGCTGACAGCACATGTAATAATGAGTCTTTAGAATCTGCAGTTCTGCTTCAATTGCTCTCTGCAGCAACTTTTGACACTGGCTTGACACAGAATACTTCACAGCTTGCCTGTCAAGGTCTATCAGCCTTTAAAATAACAATAATAAACAAAATCTTGAAGTCTTTAAATCAATATTTCATTTTGAAACAAGTAGCTTTCATTTTGATATGATTTTAGGAATAAAAGAAAAATTGTATCAGTTCCTCCTATTTACTACACAGAAAAAGTGATATCCTCCAGAGTTTTCACATTATCAGCCTTAACCAAGAGGTGGGAACTGCACATGCACCATAACAATTTCTATCCAAAATCTACGGTCACCAGAACACAAACTTACCAACTCTGCTAAGAGGCACTTACTCTGTGTCCACAGTCACAGAATAATTTAAGTTGGAAAGAATCTCTGGAGGTTGCAATGCAAACCTCTCTTCAAAGCAGGGCTAATAATAAGGCTGGGGACTTAGCCTGCCCAGATTTGATGCTGGGTTTGGGGTTCTTTTGCATGCTTTAAATCTCAAAGAAAGGAGACAGTACTGATACCACTCTCACTATAAGAAACATTTTCTTACACCCACTTAGAATTCTCCCCATTGTAACTGCTAGCTCTCGCCCTTTCAAAATGCACCTCTGCTAAAAATCTGACTCAATCTTCTTGGCAACCCAGTCTGCCAAGAACTGCAGGAAGGGACCCCATCTCCTCAGCCTTCCCTCCTCTGTGCTACCAAACCTAGCTCCTTCGGCATTCCCCACAGATCAGGTGCTCCTGCAGCTCCTGTCACCATCTCTGTAGCCCTTTGGTCGGCTTGCCCCAGTCTGCCCATCCCGTGCTACAAGGCCCACAGCTGGAGATACCTTTTCAGGTGTGACTGCAGCAGCATCAAACTGAGAAAAGTCAACGCTTCCCACCATCTGCTGGCTGCGCTCTTGTTACTGCAGCCCCAGGATGTGGTTTCATATCTTTGCTGTATGGGAGCACTGCTGATTTACGCTCTCGCTCTTGGCCAGTCTGCAACTGCAGACCAAGGCTACTTCTGTCTTTGTTTGACCTTGGGAATCTTCAGCTCATTTCTCTCACTTGTCCAGGTCCCCTCCTACCCCCCAGCACAGGAATTGCTGTTCAGCAATTGTTTAATACCATCAGTTTTGCTAACTGAGGGACAACCTTTCAATCACAGAAAAATACATTGTGTGGCATTCTGAATTTCAAAGAACAACTTATGACCCACCTGCCAGTATTTCTCTTTACACTGCTGTTACAAAACTCATTTTGTGGTACCTTTTCTTCCTAAGCAAACAAACAAAAACATTTAAAAAAGTTACAGATTAACACTTACAATTTCTGAGCAACTTTATATTTAAAAAAGTTCTATATATCAAAACTGCTTGTGGTTTGTTGGTTTGCTTGTTTTTAATTACCTGAGTTTGTGACCGACTTTCAGCTGTTGCAGCATTGCCATCTGAGTGTTCTTCCAGCACCTTGGTAAGCTGTGACCAAATTTTCTCTGTACCACTGGCTCCATATGACCACTCTGTATTGCAAGCAATGCCTGTATGGATTTCATGGTGACAATCCATGGGTTGAGATTTGCTCATCATTGTTACCTCTGTATTAACTGCCTTGGATAAGAGACAGACCTGAGCACTGGTACTTCTGCTTGTTGTAAAGCAAGCTCTAAAATCCGAGCTTACATCCACAGCCTGGTTAACTGCAAAGTCCCTGTAAACATGTTTCAAGGTTTCATGACACTCCAAGTCCGAGCTCAGAGAGCTGGTATTTCCACGAGAGGATTTATCTGCAACTTCCACCCCAAAAAAGGGATTCTCACTAGTGAGAATTTCAGAAATTGGAAACTGTGTTTCACCATCCCTTGCAGTGCAGCCAACACAGCTGTCACCATGCACGCACACCCCCAATTCTTCACAACTGTAGAAATAAGGGTAACTTCCACATTCAAACAACTGCACGGCTACAGCAGGGGCCCTCTCGCCTGGTGACAGTAAAGGACCATCTTGCTTCACTGAGATGCTACAAATGTGTCCCTCTTTCTTTTCACCACTCAGTGGGACGTCTTTGACTTCTGCATTTTCTACACTGTTGCATACAAGCAGACCTTGACAGACTCTCTCTTTTCTCCCGCAAGAATGACTTCCCAGCAGACTTTCGCAAACAACACTATGATACTGTGTTTGATCTTCCTGATGATTGCAAGTCACATCATTGGAACCTGGCAGAGACAGAGAGTCCTGAAGCTGGTCAGCAAGCTCTAGCAATGCTGCTTTAGGGTGGGTCTGGTCACCTGCACCATACTCAGAAGCAGAACAATCTTGTGACGCTTCAGTGAGATTGTGTTCCTTTATAACTCCACCCTCTGGAACCTCATGAACTGGATCTATCAGCTTTAAGGTTTCTGTTCCTGTAGTTTCCCTTTGCTCAGGACACTCACTTGAGCTATTATCATCAAAATCTTGCTCGTGGGCACTGTGATACTCCAGCTGTGAATCTTCACCTAAATAGCTCTGCCTGCAACTGTCACACACTCCGCAATCACAGTACATATTGTCACATGTCCTTCCCAGTATGTCATCTTCTTTGCTTCCATCTCCCTGTGCACAGCAAATTCTCATTCTCTTTTTGTTATACATTTCGACATCTGCATCTAAGGATGAACTTAAATAAGGTAAGTTTTCTTCTGACAACCTTAATTCTGAAACATTGGCAGAACATGCCTGACAAAAGCCAGAGGGGTTAGCTTCTGCTGCAACATCTCTGATGAGCGCACGCTCAGCTTCCTCAGAATAAGGAAACAGCTGGGAGGTCTGATTGGAGCATCTTGTTTTGCTTTTAACATCACTGTTCTTTTCTAACTCCATGGTATGCACACTTTAGCCTTCCTCTCCAGAAGTAATCCAGACAATTCACTTCTACTGCAAGCTCTCAGTCACCTCCTTGTCTTTTCTTGTCAGTTTCTCACTTTAATAAAAATTAAGAGAAGTCTCAGATACCCAATGGCATACAAGAGAACATTACCATTTAAAAATATGTGTTAGATCAACCATATTATTTTCACCCACTGCATGCTCCTATAGCAACTGAAATTATATGGCATGTTCTCAGAGAAATCCTAAGAGCTTATGGAAGGCTCTTAAAAGAATTTTCCATTCCTGCCGGTGTGATTTCAATTGAGTAAAAGCATCCTCAGAGATCTGTCAATTTTATTTTACTACGCTCTTGGGCAAAGTTTCCATCCTCTTACCACTGAAGCATTTAATGGCTGAATCATCAGAATTCCCTTTGATATACAGTGATCTATTTGCATGGCAAGCTAGCTTCATGACAGCATACAAGGTGTTCAGATGCACATACTCACTAAAGTCAGGGTGTTGATGAGCACGTTATCAGTGACCACAAACTGACCTCACACCATTTCTGACTGCATACTGGCCTGTAAGCACTTTCTGCCACTGAAAGCTTACAGCTTCTTAATCCACGACCAGTATATTTACTGTAGGGAACACTCTTCAGTCTAGGAGCTATAAAATTTTAGTAAGTACTTCAATGAGTGAAGTGGTGAACTTAGAGCTATTTCCCTCGAGAAATAGAAACCCTTCAGGTGCTGCACAAGGGGGAAAAGGAAACATTTCTTATCTGGGGAGACAAGAAGAAATGGTTATCAAACACCGTTATCTTAAGAGCCTTTGCAACCAGGAAGCGCAAGTCATAAAGGAAAAGAAGAAGATGGATTCTTGGCTCAGAGCATTTCTTTAAGCAATGAAGGCTGGACAATACAGCAAATCAAAGCAAAGTACTTGCTCTGGACTTGAAACAAATTCAGTTTCATAGCCACACATGAACAAGAGGCAAAGAAAAAGCATGTAGGGTTGGAATGCTCAATGCTCCCAATGCTCATTGGGAGCCTTGCTTCGTATAAATAGTTGCCAGTTGTTCTCTGCCTTCCCCCAGAAGCTTGCAATGAAGAGAGGGATCCACACAAACATTTTGAGTTAGCTATGCTTTCTAAACTACTGAAACACAACATTTTTCTGTTATGGTCACAGGTTGCAATCCAAACTAATATTTTATATACAGCACAGCAAATCACAGTCCTGTAATTCTTCCCCCTGCAAAAGCACATAGACTAACCTAAAGGCCCACAAGCTGGGTTCTACATGCTTTTGATGACAGAAGTCACTGCTTCATCACCTGCCAGATGTTTCCAGCATGGTGAAACACAGCCTATCTGCAACAGTGAAGGACTGAAAAAAGACACATACTGCTAATGGAGTGTGACCAGAGACTGGAAGCCTGTTCCTTGGACACTGTTCTGTGATTACCACGTAAGCCATGCAAGGTCTGTGCAGTCCAGACAAAAAGCATGACCCAGGCCTCCTATCTGCACAGGAAGGCTTGCGGAATATAATTTCATGACAACCCTTCCTCATAGGCAAACATGGCTTGGCTCTCACATCTGCACTGATTCTCTTCTGCTAAGGATCACCGTTAAAATGACACCATCTAAAATCAATTAATCTACATTATTTAAGAGGAGCTATAAATACGTCACTCACCCTCCTGAAGGAAAAAAAAAATTCCTACCATGATTTCACTATACAATACTAGAGTTGCTTTTGTTTCAAAAGTTATTACGTTAACTTCATCTCCTAAATTCGGTTTTGAGAAACTGCCCCTGTGAAATTAGAACCTTGCCCTAACAATACATCAGAGCAAATCCCTGATGTCTATGCATAAATCACAACGTATTACAGGTTAAGTGTCTCCCCTTTTCCTTAAGAACAATTTCAGAAACAAAAAAAACCAGAATAGCTCTACCTATGTCCTAGATAAATAGCAATAGCCTCGCTGTCGCTGCTGCTTCGCGGGAGCCACCGCTGAGCCCTGCGGGAGGACGAGTCGGGGGGGAAGCCCTTAGCTTTCTGGGATTTTAACTTGTTCTTACGCTCCCACTCGTCCCACAGGAATCCAAAGGAGGGAAACGCTGCTCCCAGCGCTCCTATCAGCCCAGCGTAAACATGAGTAGCCTTCCCGCAGCCCAGAAGAAGCCGCTCCTCGCCTCCGCCCCGTAACGACGACCCCGCCCGTTAACCGCTCCCCGCACCTCAGCCGGGTCCCGCGCAGTACGAGCCCAACGGCCGCCAGGTGCCGCACCCTGACCACGCTTGCAGCCCATTGGCTGCTACAGGAAGTGCGCCAGCATCTGATTGGCTTGCGCAGTACCACCCCGCCCATCACAGCCGGACGGCGGCATGCTGCCTAAGGGGCTATTAGGGCTTTCGTCTGCTTGTTTGCCGCGGGTCTTGTCCCTGCTCCTTCCTTTGAACACATACATCTGAAATTTTTTAATAAAGGGCGAAAGGCATGCCCTAGGTGTATAAAATAAACCCCTAAACCCATATAATCAAATCCCCGGAGCCTTTAGAGATAAGCACAAACCTCAGCATGTTTAATGGAAGCGGTCTCTCTATGGCAATACCCAGAAATCAGTGCAAGACGAACGTTAACGCTGCCAGGTGTTTCATGAACCAAGTTGCATCCTGTTTGTGAAGGACGCTCCCAGTGATGGCTACTACAAGAGTTGCTACACCTTCAGCATTAATCTTCTACTTAAAGAGTGTCTATCTGATCAGCAATACCCTTCAAGTTTCTCCTGACGGGACACTTGCTGTTTCACCCCTCTGCAAGTGCAACCTGCTATTAAAAAAATTGTTAATAACTGGAGGTATGCCTCACGCTCTAAGTCACACAACTCCCTGCCTCTGTATATTCTATAATGTTGCTCATGTTTGTGTAATTGCAGCAATATATTAAAAAAAAAAACCAAAACGAGCTGTACAGCAGCCATCCAAAGAAAGGCTGTATTTTTCCAAGAGAACTTTTAGCAGTAACATCATCATGACAGACCACTCCATAAAAACTACCCAAACAAGTGACATTTTTATTGGCGAGTTCTGCTAATGAATTTCCTTTTCCATACTTGTATCTTCTAACAGCTTGGTTGAAAAACAAACAAAAAGAAAAAACCAAACCCAAAACCCCAAAAATTAAAAACCATTTTGGGTAACATTCAATTTGCAAACAATAAAATTATTGAACATTTTAAAATAAAACAAAAGGATAACACTTTTAAATACAAGTTCTAGGAAAACCCATCCTGGTTCCCCCAGGAGCTGTTCCTCGCCAGGCTGCCACCAACCTCGGCTGTGCTCCGAGTCAGCGGGCCGCGTACCAAAGCTCTCTTGTTTGGAGCTCAATTAAAAGGACTGGGGCATGTGCTACTATTACCATTCAAAGCCCTGTTGTTGTACATTCTTCACATGAAAACAGAAAACCTTTTTCAGTAAACCAACCAGTACTTTTTCTTCTCATATTCTAAAGCTAAGTCATACTGAAAGTTAAGGGGCAGGCTGGGGAGGGAGGGAGGGAAAAGAAAGTGGCTTCGACATTCAACTACTTTATCACACACAAAGATTTCTACTAAGAGCATACCCAGGTTGAAATACACATCTGACTTTTCTCCACGAGGTTAATGCTTATGAGGTGTGAGATGCAACCTACTTTGAAATGATAAACACATCACTTCTTAATGATCAAAGTATAACTTTTAGCCTTTTTGGACCAACACAGTTGCTAGGTTGTTTCTCCTGAATCTTGCCAGGAGAGACAATTTTTCAGCACTACCACAAATAAAAAGATAACTGGTGGCAATCACACACCTTATCATCAGTTAGTAACGTGTTGTATTTAGCATGTTTGTTTGCATTCTGAAAAACCCATTTTTACAGGCCCCAGAGGCTTTGTACACCAGAAATTACACAAGTCAGCCACAGAAAATTGCAAATCGGTATCCACAGCGATTTTGAGGTATTCCACAAGAAACATGGCTCTGCACCTGAATGTTCCTCTCAAAAACTAAAAATAGAAAATGAACCCAAAGCCCTAGCTGGAGTGGAAATTTTATTTAAAAGATTCCTTTCATACCCATATTCCACTACATCTGATCACCAACTTCTTTCCCAAAGGACACACACAAAAAAAGCCTTTGTCATCCTTTACCTGGGAATATTAGTTTCAGTACTTAATTCCTAAATTTCCAGGTGAACTCAGAAGAGAGAGCTGTTATGTTCTATCCAAACCAGAGAAACACATTCAGACACTGTTTTTTGGTTTATTTAACTTGTGAAGGTGCTCTAAGAAGATACCAGTGATCCTCTTAAGTTGAAAATAGCAGCAGTTTTATACTCTAACCTCCAGTCTGTAAGGAAGAGGCTAGGAAAAGATCTGGACCAGAGAGTCTGAAGACCATGGTAAGAAGAAATGGTCTCCCAGGTCTGGATTTGGCTTGATAGAGCTGTATCTATTGAGGCAGTTGGCAAAGACAGAGGGTTGCTCCTGTTGAACAGGAGGTGCTGCTGCACAGCACGATTGGGTTCCTATGGGACTGGTCACCTGCCTTACTTGCAAGCTTTTCTGTTAGGGCTGAAGGGGGAAGGACAGCTTTATCCTTCAGGTAACTGCTGTTGTCCTTTTGAGTAGTACATTCAGAGTAATCTCCAAGAAACTACAGCTGTAGTGCTAGGTGTGTATAATAAATTGCCTGCAACATCTTAATTATTTATTTTTCATGAAAAGTGGAAAACCTTTAGAATGACCTTAGAAGGAAATCTGTATTTGTAGAAAAACCATAGGCAGTAATATTTTCTAAAGTGCTTCTTTACGTATCAGTTACTTTAAAATTAGACTTGTATTTTGTAGTGGCACAGTTTTCTAGTAGTTCATGGACCAGTAGATAGTTTCTGATGTAAAAAACCCATTTTGTTTAAGCAAATGACACTTGCATTGACAAATGCACCAAAGTGAGAGATTTAAGTGCAAAACCCACCATTCCTTAAAACATGGCCTTATGCTGGTTTATTAATGCAACTTTATATCCTTTAAAAGTAGTTTACTTCAGCTCCAAGAGCAAGGATTAAATAATACAAATAAAAGTTGAAAAATCAATGAAGCTATTGCCTATTTACCCTGAAATAAAATAGTCCTATGATTCCATTGGTGCAAAAATCCCTCCAAACACCTTTGTTTTATTGGCAAAGTCATTTAAGGTCACTTTTGCTTCCAAGACCATCTTCTTCCATGGTTTCCACTGAAGGAGTTTTGCTTTGTAATGGCTTGTGGTTCCACAGTGATTTGTAAATGAAAAACTTACTATGAATAACTCTACCGTAGTCACTAAATTACAGATACTCTCATGAGAAAGTCCAAAACTTACAGTGTTTTTTTAAAATTTTCAGCAAGACACAAAATTCCAGTCCAGTTAAAGTGTTTTCTTTTAATGCCATTTTAAATGGCAATAAATGGCTGCTGTGCCTTCTGGATGGAGAACTTAATGCAACGCCCAATGTGCTTCTTACATGGTAGGTAAATATTGTACTTCAGATGTACCCAGAGAATGGCGTAGAAGGGCTCCCGCAGGCAGGCAGGCACAGCCTTTTGGATCAGCTACTCCTATGTATACAGTGCAGGAGGTTTGAATCTGCTTAGAAAACCACAGCTGGGTGGCACACAGCAAACGCTGGGGTTGTCTGTTCTCAGAAGGCATGACACAAAGCATCCCAGACAGCATGGGACAGAAGCATCTGCGATGTTATTCTGTTTCTGTCGAGTAGTTGTAGTAGTTTCCAGCGAAAGGTGGTGGTTATTGCTGAGACAGTAAAGCACTCCGGTTGGCTTTCATCTTCTCCAGGCGTTTCACTAGATGACCATTGCTGACTTCAAGCTCTTCAGTTTTATCCAATGCTGAACGAAGCTGAAAGAAGGAAGCAGAAAAATAAAATAAAAAAAACACCCTAACACAACAACCCTGTAACTTCCACAATGTTTTCCATTTCCAAAGATAAAACAAGGTTTGTAGTTACCAGCACTGACTGACTATATTGCTGGAATTTCCTTACGAGGTGAGGCAATTAAAAATGCCTATCATCAGAGTTAAAAGTATGTGTGGGGTAACACCTTTGAAGGCCACAGAGATATTTTCTAAGCATGGTGCCAAGAATCCAAGCTATTTCCAGAATGTTGAACAAATGGCTCAGAGTTTGCCTCAACTTCAGAGGCACAGATGCTCAGAGCTCTTTGGATGACATATGCTTGTCTTGCTGCCTGGCTTTTATGTTTCTGGTTCTCAGAACTACAACCACAGGTAAGACTTTGGTGCCTTAGTTTTCTATAAAACCCACCATGGGATAGGGGTAGGTAGACAGAGGTGGACTGTACAGGGCAGTATTTGTAGTCTGCAAAGCAGAAGTAGTAGTTAGAAAAAGCAAAGTGCTACACTGAAAAAAACTCAAACTTCCAAAACACCTTAGGAGACAGAATACTGACAAACGTATTTAAGATGTTTGTAGCTGTTACTTGGACAGAACATGAGGTTTGGTACAAGTAAGGTTGAAGTGTTTGAAGTTGCAATGTTTTAAGAAAGAAAGGTGGATAGAGTCTGTGGACAGACACATGACAGCAAACAGGCATGAAAAAGTTGACAGAGCAAGAAAAACAGGCTCAATAAGAACAAGTCACATCCACTTAGCACTCAAGTTTAGAGTCTAAAGCTTGGAAGTTTAGACTGTCAGCCCTGGTAAGGTGTGGCACTGTGCTCAAATGCTGAAGCACCAAGTTAACTTTACAGCAGAATTTCCAGATTTCCACTCTGTCATTTCTGAATCACATGTTCTTAAAACCCCCCAGTGATTTGTATTTACAAACCCAGATTTTGCAATGCCCAAAATAATGAGTCAGGTACAATAAAGGACGAGGGCATCAAAGCCGGAGTTCTTCAGCTTGATGAATGTCAAACCATGGAAGCACTCCCAGTTGCAAAGAAGCACGTACACCTGAGCATTTGAAGGCTACTTCTAGATTCATGTTGTACAAGTAGAGAATTGGAGTTTGCTCCAGAAGACCAACTCTGGTATGAAGCAAGTCATTGCAAGACAAGACAACTTAGGAAGGAATGGTGAAATGGCAGTGGGAGCTCACAGTTGTGACTGTCACTCCAGTTTGAGTGCTGAAAGCTTGGTTACATGTGTAGAAAGAATAACTAAAGCAATTAAAACAGTCAGTATTTATTCTTAGCTCTGCCAGGCAGTTCTTCCTCTAAAATACACCAGACAGGTAGGTGCCCCCCACCATAGGGCAGGTTGACTGCTTGCCTTTGACAGTTTGCATTTGGAGTTACCTCTCTCTGTAGTTTGCGTTTCTCTGCTTTCAGTTCATCTTCTACTCTTTCAGCATTTTCGGCAGCAGTTTTGTATCGGGCTACTTGACCCTCCAGTCGTATTACCTAAAGTGAAGGCAATTTTTTCTAATTAGAAGCTGTGTCAAGAAGTTCCTCTGAGGCTTTATTCTTCCACTAGCAGTTAGGCAATAACCATAGAGATGCTTACTTTTCTTTAATAAAGGCATATTTTGAGGTTATAAAAAGAAAAAAAAAATATATATACACACACACACATATATCAAGGAAGCCTGGCCATGAAACTTACTGCAGACCTTTTATGCATATCCATATTTAATATGCTTCCAGCAATAAAAAGTATACTCCATTGACTGAATTGATCTTAGCAAGGGAATCGCTGACATACTCTGGACAAGAGCACACAGTCAAAACTGAACGGTCTTGTGTAAAAATCTATGTATATCCAGGATCCATTTACAAGCAATTGCTAGGCATAGGAAAATACTCTGAAGATGTCTGAAAGTGCTCTCAATATACCTTTGTCTTTGAATGCTTTTCCTTTGGTAAAAAGGAATAATATATTCAGCATTTTATGACATAAGAGGGTGGTGAGGCACTGGAACAGGTTGCCCAGGGAGGTTGTGGCTGCTCCCTCCCTGGAGGGGTTCAAGGTCAGGTTGGACGAGGCCTTGAGTAACCTGTACTAGTGGGAGGTGTCCCTGCCTATGGCAGGGGGTTGGAACTAGATGATTCTTGAGGTCCCTTCCAACCTTACCATTCTATGATTCTATGATATCCCACGCCTCTTTCTTATTTTAAGGGGAAAATCAAAATAATCATAATTTTAGAAATTGTATAATAAAATACACTTTGCATTCTCGCCACTCCTAAAAGAAACAGAACAAGCCAGAAACTTACATTCTGCTCCAATGCTGTTATCTCTTGCTCAGACTTTGCTAGTTTAAATTTGAGATCGCTGATCTGTCTGTTGGCATCCCCTGAAAGAATCACAGAGTTCAACAGAGATGTCAGAACAAGTGTTTATTAATAGTGTCTTAACATGACTATCATAAAATTTCCATGCTACAGGAATCTACTTGGGGCAGTAGTACAGTAGCAAATGCTCTTGACCCAGGAATTGCCCAGAAGGTAAGTGCTATTCTCAGTCCTGCCTGATTCCCTTTTGACCACTCTAAAAGCAGAATTAATTGGGAACTCCCCCAGCTCTCCTGGGGAACAGACAGGAGATTTCCAATTGCAATCTTGCTCAAAGGAGAACTGTTCCTTCACCTCTATTAGAGGTGTGTGGCTGGCTCCCAGTTTGAAGCTCCCTTAGAACTGAAGGCTTATTTTTACTTGGAGCCATGTGGTTATTGTACAGATATATTTTCTCACTGACATGCAGGACACACAAGTTCTCTTAAAAATTAAAATGCTCACTTTGGAGGTCAATCATGTGCATATCTGTCCCATTTTCCAGAACTTCATCTTCCGACTGGGTATTTTCCATCTTGCTATTCTTTTGCTTTTCTTCCAGTTGTCCCTTTAATTTTTTAATCTGAAGGACACAAAATAATTAGTTATTAAAATCAGTAAGAGAAATGGTGGCTCGGTACTCAAACTCACTCAAATATAAAACCATTTTTTTTAAAGCTCACATTAAAAGGAGTAATATTTTTTTTGTTGCCAGTTCATTTGCTAGAAATTCTTTTGGCAAAGGACTCATCTCATCTTTCAAGTATCAGTACTTATGCATAAATGTAAGACCAAACATAACAAGTGGAGGAAGAATGTTTTATTAGAAAACCCATGAAACATCCTTTAAAAAGCCTAAACTGTTTGATTCTGTCTTGAATCTTAAGGCCAACGATATGGTCCATAAATGAAAGCACAGCGCATCCTACAGAGAAACAGATCAGCAAGTTTTTAGAATAAGCTTTTTATCCTCTATAGAGGATCACTGTACCAGCAATAGTGCCTTTATCATTTATCCATCCACTGTCATCCCTCCAGTATCTCTTTCCAAATGGCTCATTACCCACAGACCCAGCAATCAGGAAGGCTTATTCATGGAGATAAAATCTGCTTCTACAATTTTTTCCTTTGGGCTTTGCCATCGGGAGCATTATTTTCAGAAACAGTCCTGGGAAGGAGTGACTTTTAGGTGACCAAGGACACCAAATGTGACTGATTAGCAACATGATTGAGTAACCATCCCTGGAGGTATTTAAAAGATGTGTAGACATGGTGCTCAGGCACATCATTTAACAGTGTACTGGCAGTGCTGGGTTAACAGTTGGACTTGATCTTAAAAGTCGTTTCCAACCTGAATAATTCTGTGATTCTGCAGAGCAGACACACTTTTCTTCCCTGATATCCTGAATTAACACGCAGGAGCAGTATTTCAGAGGAAGAAAAAAGTGGCAAGTAACACAGCAAGTGCTCAGCAAAAGCAACTCAGCACACGCTGCCTTCTGAAAGGCAATGGCACTGCTGTGCTATACCTTAGGTTAGGGATATTTTGATTTTCTTAATCTATACTATTCTTAACCATAGATCTGATAAACTCACATCACTTCTGGTTTTCTGTGGTTACCTGGTCTAGTAAGGACTCTCGTTCATCTAGGAGTCTTTTCAGCCTGTCTGAAAGAGAAAATGAGAAATTCAGTGCCTTTTGGAGCGCATCTGATATAAGAGCGAACCATCAAGGTTAGTGAAACTAATGATGAGGGTAGTTATGCACGTACCACAGGAAATGAGGCCACAGACAGGGCTGGGAAGGGGCTGCAGCCAGGGGAGGTTATGTCATTCTCACAGAACATGCTTGTCACGGCAGTAGCAGCACCCAGCTGCATGCAAAGAGGCTAATCTTCTACGTTAGGTTAGCATGCAAGAACTCTAGGGTCAAACACAACTGCAACACAAAATCTCACAAATCTTTACAGTTTAACATAATGAAAATACCATAAGCACCTAGAATCATAGCTAAGCACATTCTCAGCACTTCAAATCTTCACTTCCAAACAGCATGGCAATGACATTTTGTGTTATCCCCAGTACTATGAGCAGAAAAACATTTGCCCATCGAAACTTTTTGTTTCAAACATAGCAGTCTGTAAAACATTTTCTCATTAGTCCTTCATAATCAGTTTTCCTGGTATAAGAGCAAGCAGGTGATGGGCAATTTGGACCAACTGTTGTGATACAGATCATTACATGGATGGGTGTGACATTCACTAATAAAATACACACTACAGAATGAGACAGCTGGGGAAAAGAACTATAAAAGTAACCAAATCATGTGTTTGGTTGAGTTTTTTTTCTTTCCTATTAAGTAGTGCAAAGTGTGAAAGCATTTTAGCAGGTAATCACAAATTTCCTTATCATTAAAGCTACTTTACCTTATTTAACAACCTTACTTTGTTCAGGTACACCTCAACAGAAGTACATTGGAACATACCATTCAAATGTACTTATTACAAGAGGATAGATTGATCTCAGACTGGACTTACTCCACAATTTCAATGTGTATGTATACTGCAGGTTTGTTTAGATTGCTTCTCTTGCCAGCAAGCTGTCACCTGTGCAGAACCCTGGCTATTGAGAGCTCAACTCCACAGCTGAGGTCTGGCCTATTAACTAAATAGTTAAAATCCAAAAGTCACTCAAGAAAAAGGCACTTTTAAAAAAAATACCCATCCTCATTTGTTGTTAAATCCTGAACAGGCCAAAAAGTCTTGTGGTTCCTGTTTTTTTCTTGTTAACACATGGAGTCAAAGGAATAAAGAGTCTGTATGGAATCAAATCATGGAGAAAAACATGAAGCTTTCAAATGAAAGTCTCTCGATATGGTAGACATACCCAGTCCATTAGCTAGCAATAATGTGACATCCCTCCAGGGTACACAAGTTCACTCATTGTAGAGCACAGAAAAAACCCTTTACCTTGGCTTCTGATGCATTACTTAAACTCACATCTTAAAGTGATATCCCAGTTTAGCAGCTCTATAAATTAATGTTGAATCTCCCCAGTCCCATCCTTTTTAAGCCATTTCTGACACATCCAACATTGTTACGCCTGAGTACTGATACAGGAAATACAAAATAAACAAACCCAAACAATCACATTTTTGTACACTGTCAAGAGTAACAAAAATTTACAAGTATAAGCCCCTTCAAAATAATAAAACAATTTCAAGTATCTGTATGAGAAGGAAGCTTAAGACAGAAGTTCTGTAAAAGATGAAAGATAGGAAAGAAAAATGGAGGTTGATGAAGGCGACAGGGAAAGCAGAGGGCAAAAGAATATCCAGACTTGGAGATACAGTTGGGACTCACAGGTTGGCAGAGATCAGTGAATGAAGTTCTAAGGATTGGATACAGAGGAAGGACTGATGCAGAAGGACATCTCCAGCCACTACAAAATTAGCCCAAACCTACTGACTCCAACAGAGGCCAGATAATCCACCTTGATTCTGACTTAAGCCATGCACAAAACTAAGTAACATTCCTTAACACAGCCACTGCTGTGGGATGAAATCTGCCCGTCTGAAGAAGGGACAGCTCCTCTAGCTTCCAGTAAGGAAGCACATCAGCTTCCCCCAACACCTTTCCCTGCAAAATAGATGTTAGCATCTTAGGATGAACCTTCAAATCTAATCTCCCTATCAGTTCTCTCTTCATGGACATCTTTGCACCCTATTGGGACAGATGACACACTAGCATCAGGATTTACATGACCATTCATGTAGAGAAGTTTTCTGCTAAAATTGCCTTCATGTAGAGAAGTTTTCTGCGTGTACAGAAGGAGGTCTCTTGGGTATCAATACAGAGAGAAGTGAACTCTTAAAACCACACACTAACACAGAAAACTTACTTTAGCTCTAATAGGTACCTCTGCAAAATCACCTTATTTTTGCATATGGGAGACATTTTTCCAAGAAATCAAGGATCTGAGAACCTTAAGAACAGAAGAATCTACCAAACTAGGACTTGAAGCAGCTAATTAAAATTCTCCTCTGTAACAGTTGTTATCCTTACTTCACATACAAAGATACTACAATGAATAATTAGTGACAATTTATCTCAGGTCTATTTAACTATTCCTGGGCTACCCAGTGCACTAATTTGTGGCTGTTATATGCAGATGTGCTTAGCTGAGGGCTGATGTAAGAAGCTGGGCCCTAGGAAAGCCTGGAAGAAAGCAGGACACAGAAAGGGGGTGGCAGTTACCAGTGTCTTCTACTATTGTACAGGCTTGCTAACTAGGGTGCTGCTTCAGTGCTGCAGTTGACCTCACATCCCCCTAATCAGCCACAGATCCTTGTCTCTTTCTCACTGGAAGGGAGCATGGGCTGAGAAGCAGCTGGTTTTAGCCCCAATGAGTTGCATGATGTGCGGCCCAGCAAGCAACTAATCCTGATGTGAAAGAAAGGGGTAAACTGTACTTGGCAGGTGGGAACACATCCCATGAAATCCCATCAGCAGCTTCAAGCAGCTATTCAGAACATCCTGCAAGAATCAGCTGTCAGATCAATAGCAATGCTCCTCCAGATCTGTGAAGTTTTGGATCACGAGAAAACAACAGCAAATATTGAGAAATGCCTTCCACTTTTCCTTAGAAGAGGGATACTGCTGGGGGCAGGCTGTAGGGACAGTGAATGAGCACAAGATTTAGAAGACGCCAGTTCACAATACTGATTCTGAAGGGGACAGAAGGATCATTCTTTTCCCTAATAAAGGAAATTACTTGCTGAATAAGGAATAAGCTACTGCTCTGGAAAGCATTTCAGGCTAGCTCTGTGAGATAAAAGCTGGTACAGGGACAGTTACGAGTAGAGTTGTTTCTCCTTCTGTGACTTGGTTTTATAAAAGGACCTCTCTTACAGAGGCTTGGTTTTTTCTGAAGTGGATAAATGAGTTAAAAAAAAAAATCAGCTCACCATTAATTCCTTCACCCATCCAGAAAAACTGGTATGAAAAATACAGGAAATGCTGGCATTTGTGCCTAATTAAACTCACAGGTGCTTACAGGTCCCATCCACGAGTATAGATGAAGCCTGGCAAGTACATTTAATTATGCACTTAAGCATATTTAACATTTAAATATACACACACATTTAAAATACTTTCAACATTAAACTGTGTATTACAGCTGTACATAGAGCAGAGACAAATCTTTAAATAAACACTGCAACAAGGTAATGAGGTGCTTTTGAAATTTGGAGGTTTCAGATCAGCATTTAGTATAAATCCTTGAGAAGACCAACTGCTAATACTTACAGAAACCATACTGGAACTGTTGTAAGTTGGAGAGAAGCCATAATAAAGCCAATTACAGGTTTGCAGTCCTGTAACAGGTTTACACTTCAGGGTGCCTCAGACACCAAGGCTGCCCATTCCTAGTAAGATGATCCTCTAATTATGTAGCACAACACTGTAAATTTAACAAAGCTGTAGAAAAATGTGGTGGTTTTGGTTGGTGGGG
>WBNM01036003.1:0-12791 GCA_013399055.1 Ramphastos sulfuratus | reverse complement strand
TTTTTTTTTTTTTTTTACTTACATAGATTTAAATTGACTATTTACAGGGGTATATAAAAACAGTCCTCTGGACAGGCAATTTAAAGTATAAAATGTGTTTATTTGAATTATATACAGCTCAATACATATTGATATACATCTTCAACTTTTGCAGTCTGTACTACATCAGCTTTGTAACATCAACACAAATAACAGCCTTCCATAGCCTCCCCACCCCAACGCTGCAATCTGCATTCCCTTGGGATGTTTATTGCTTAAAACAACTTTAATTTAATTTTTAAGTATGCAAAACATGCTCTTCCTCCCAAGCACTACCATAGATGCAAGAAATATACCAAAGGAGTAAGAGAGTCTAATTTATGCCAGGAATTCAAAGCAATCCAGCTTTTCTAAAAGGCACAAGGGGCTGTTATACAGAACAACGATCATCTTTGGTCTGATATCCAACAAGAATGAAGACATGTAGAGTTCTAAAGTTATCTTCTTTCCAGAAGGGAAGAGGTAAGAATTTTTTTTTAGACTTAAAAACATTCTTTCAGATTCATAGTTTGAGAGGGGGAAGAAAAAAAAGGCAGCAGCAATAAGGAAATGCAATTTTAGACAAAAAAAAAATCTTCATGGAAAAATGGATACTGTCTACATTCAGAGCTAGACAGCACTTGACAGCAAACCTAAAGAACACATTACAGTGTGTATTGTCACTTTCTTTGGAAAAAATAAAACCCCATGTGAGACATGGTGTGAAAGGCCTACATTGGTGCAAAGTGCCTAAATGAAGTAAACATGGATATGCTTATTCCTTTCAGTAAACTAAGACCTGTGTGTTGCACTTCTGTCAAGTTGTATATAGTTCTTTCAAAAGTGCTCAGGCTAAGGAGATTCACAGTGATCTAACTGTATATTGGAATGTGACCATATTAGAAATACAAATTGGAACGAGAGTATATATTTTTTTTTTCCCACATTAAGGAAAAAAAACCAAACAAACCAGAAAGTTCCTAGGCTTTAATCATCCAGAAATAAGTTTCAACATCAGATTGGTGTTGCTGATCTACTGAGATCCTTCATGAAGTGTTAATGTGCTCGTGTGCAGAGGTACACAGAAGTTCACATACATTCACTGCACATAGGCACATTCAAGACATCCATCATCTAGGCTATGTTGGGGGGGTGGGAAGAGAAAAGACTTTCCTATTGGAGTTCCTCAGTAGCAGTTATCCACACTAAGAGTACTTTAATTGCAAGATAGTCTGAATAGTTGATTTGTGGAGCTTGCTCTTTTGGTGATAAATTTTAAACCTGAGACACAGCAAAAGCAAACCCAGGCACAATTTCTTGTGGCTAGGTATGTCAGTGAATAACTTAATACTTGCATCATTACCACATACATAATATTGCATTATGACAAGAGTTACCTATAA
The DNA here is from genome assembly GCA_013399055.1 of Ramphastos sulfuratus. Lineage (NCBI taxonomy): Eukaryota > Metazoa > Chordata > Aves > Piciformes > Ramphastidae > Ramphastos > Ramphastos sulfuratus. The sequence goes on along the minus strand of WBNM01036003.1, from coordinate 11,370 downwards.
AGAAAAAACTTTAGGAGTATTCCTAAGGCCTGACATATTGTGTAAAGTGCATGCTTCTTTACTGGGACTGATCCAACAGCATGTAACTCGTGTAGCATTCGATTCTGAAGTTATGATACTGTACAGTCATCTCTGGATCTACCCTTACCCCTTCTAGCACCCTGAAAATCCTCCTTGCTTTCATCCCTAGTATTGCCAGCACTTTCCAAATCCTGTTCCAAAACACATTCATCTGATATGTTTTCCACTTTATTGGAAACTGATGCATTGATTTCATCTTCCATTACATCAGTCTTCTCATCAGTCTTCCCTGAGATTTTCTCTTGCAAGCACACTGTTTCTTCAGGCTCATCTTTTTTCTGCTGCAAGCTGTCATCTTCAGTCAAGGCACCTTTGATTTCTATTTTGTTTGTTCCTTCTCCAGCTTCACCTGTTTGAGCAGTTTTTCCGACAGCACCGTTTGCTCCATCACCCTCTCCTTTCTGCATATCGATTTTCTCTCCGTCACATTTTTCATCTTTTTCTAGTATCTGTTTTGCCTCTTCATCAAAATCAAATGCATCACCATCATCTTCCAGTCTTTCCTCTGCTTGGCCCTCCAGTTTAACCTGTTCACTGTCATTTTTACCCTGCTCAGCTTTCTTCACTAGACAATTATTTGGACCTTCCTCAGAAGCAAGTCTACCATAATGATGGTCTTCAAGCTCTAACTCTTGCTCATTTTCTTTCAGTGTTTCTCTATCAACCTTGCTTTCTGTAGTTACACAAACGTCTACAGCCAGCTCCTCTTTATATCCACCTTCCTCTTGCTTAAATACATCCTGTACTTCACCTTCTGAAGGACCATTTTTCTCTTCCACTGTATCACCTGTTGTTTCTTCACCACACTGAACTGTTTGAACTTCTACCTCTAGCTTTATTTTTTCTGCCTGTTCTGTCCTACTTTCTGGTCCTTTCTCAGATGCATCCCCTGTTTCCAATTTCAACTCCTTAATTTTGTCATCTAAGAGACTTGGTTCTAAACTAGTTTCCTGAGTCATCACCTCTTCCATGACAGCTGTGTCTGGTTCTGCCTGCTGCAGCACACTTTCTTTTACCTCAGTAATACAGTCTGCAGCCTCCATATCAGCCCTATCTTGCTTACCTGTTTCTGCAGAATCAGAACACGTCTGCAGCTCATCTATTAACACTTCCTTCTGTCCATCCTTCTCAGCTGTACCATTTTCAAGTTCAGTTTTATCTTGCTTATTTTGTTCCTCTGATGATGCTGAAGCACTGTCCTCTGCAGAAACTGGTTGGATATGCACCTGATCTCCTCTGCCTTCTTTCTCACTTGTATTTGCTGAGACATCACTTTCATATGATTTTGTGCCCTCCAAACCCACAGGCTCTGCTTCACTCAGCTGACCCTGAACTGTGTTCACAACCTCATTTGCTTCTTCTGTTCTGTTCCCTCCCATTTTATCAGTTATTCCATCAGCACAGTCTTCACTTTCAACAAGATTTTTCTCCAAGTCATTTGTAACCTTGTTTTCAGCACTTTCTTCTGAGTGCTGGAGTCCCTCAGTATGACTCTTCGCATTTACCTCTTCACTAAGTGAGCCTGCAAATTTAACCTCTAATAGCTCTGCCTGATTGGAAACCAACTCACAGCTCTCACTTGTAATGTTGGTTTCCTCATCCATTTCATTATCACTCAGGGCATGGCTAGTTTTAAGATCCTCTTGTTCTTTCTGTTCAGGTGCAGCTTTTCCCAGTACATGCTCTGTACCTAAGTTACTAGACATTTCTGGCGGAGTCTGAACAGCCTGATGACCTTGCACAAAGTCTGCCTCCAAGGTCTGATTTGTCCTTGCATCTACCTCATGGTGTTCAGCCTCCGTACTAACAGTGCCTGCAGACTCAGTCTCCTTTCTCAAATCATCCGTGTCACTGTCATCATTTGAAGAAGCACTTCCTGAGACATGTTCTGTAATGCTTTGAATTTGTTCTGTAAACCTACTATCTGATAACATCACCGTTGACAGAGCATCGTGTTCTTCAGCCCATTTTTCTGCCTTTGCATTTTCATCAGCATGCAATGTCTGTACTTCCTGCTTCTCAGACTCCTCTTTGTGTTCCTCATGCTCAGTATTCTGCAAGATTTCTTTTTTCCCCATATCCTCCAAAATCTCATTTTTCATGTCCACTTCATTGGCTTTTCCTAAAAGACCATTGAGAAAGTTGAAGGGAGCACACCATAGCACTTACCTCCCCACTTAAAACCCAGAAGAGAATGAATCAGAGAAAGGTTAATAGAAGATCAGCTTTTGCCAATTACGTGAGGCAAAGCAGTGATTGAATTAGTAAGGCTTTGGGGTTTTTGATTGGTGAAGTTCACCACCACCCTCTCCAAGCAAGAAGTCTCTGGTGCTGGCTTGTGTTTTTGTCAAGTAAACAGTTTATGCTCTTGGCTGCATGAATTACAAATTCTGTAGATGAGAACAACTGTTTGAAGCAGTGCATTTAACAATAATACTTGCAGATGTAATGATAATGGTAAAGATTTTTTTTTTCTCAGCAATACTCTCCACAACTTTAACCCTAACACCACTCTATGCATGCAGAAGTGTGTGTCTGATGCCAATATAATGAAGTAAACAAGGATTATTTAGTAGTATTTTACTCCTAAGTAAATGGAGTTTGTCACAGTGTATGTGACAAACACTGAACATAAAATCTGATTGGCAAGCAAATGGTTGAGCTGTTTAACATTACCAATACAGATCAAAGCTCAGATACTTAATGTCCTTTATAGCCACCTCTGCCACACAAAGGGGATAGCACTTCTGTGGCTTTTTTTTCTGTGGCCCTTTATTTTCTTCCTGTAGCAGTTTGTCTTTAACTTATATTGAGAAGCAACAGGTATGAGAACAACAGTCTCTGTGGCTTCAGCAGTTAGGTACAATATAGACCCAAAAGCTAATTCCAAAAAACTCAGAGTAAGGACAGACAGAAAACATTCCATTTAAAAACATATCCTTACCTTGGTTTTGGTGTTCCAGATTGTTTCCACACAAAAACTCAGTGAGGAAAAAGCAGCCAACAGCAAAATGCAAGATAACCTGCAACAGCTGTCTGCCTGCTGCTATTTATTAGTATGTTCCTTTAGAACAAAAACAGGTGGAAAAGCAAAATCTATTCTTTTCTTTCTTTCCACTAGTATAAAAGCTCTGAGTGGCCATTTGTAACAAGTGTGTAAGAAGAATGTTTTTGCCAACCAGATTTCTCATTCCTAATACTATCCATCCCAGAGTCAGAGTCTTTGAATTTAACAGTGTTAATCCTGTTATAAAAAGTAAAAATGTTGAAAAGTTAATATCAACTACTCAGTAGTACTAGATACCAAGAACAACAAATTCATATTTGACTGTACTTTAACAGCGCCCAGCACTGTTGTTCAGCAGACAACCTACCAGTTCTTTAGAGGAAACTAAAATGCCTTTTTTGTCTCCTGATTCTTTAAGGTATGTGCTGAAAAATACTGAACAACAGCAGGATTATTCTGGGACAGTTTTCGCATTCAGGTTTTAAACAGTAATCTGAACAATGGCTAGTTACCTATAACATTTTATTTGTATTCTCATACTTTGTCACCTTGAAGTCTGCCTTTGCAGGGAGCTGCACAACATACTTGGAGTGATAATAAATATTAAGCATAAAAATGCATAGGAAGTGATTTGACAAGTAGCATGCTGCGTGATGTGTTAATTGTCCCATCTACAAATGCCCAAACTCCAAGCAAAGATGAATGAATGGACAGATAGACAGACCGAAAGTTATGAAAGGTTATACAGCACTTACCTAGCATCCCATCCCCTCCTGCCTTTAATGCTTGAGTTGTGCCTGGAACAGCTTTGGAAGAATCCAAGTGTCCTTCATGATCAAGAATGTCTGATGTCTCCCCGTTAGTGGCTATATCAGAATCTGGGATGAGTCCATGTTTCTGTGGAGAAGCAAAAACAATGCTTTAGAGCCTGCTGCTGGGAAAGGGGAGGAATGTTCAGGTATTCTTATCTTGATATTCTGAATAAACAATAGCTTCAATGGTTCTACTAAACATGGCTGAAGTCAGAAGAGAGCACAGAATATTGCAGTTCTCAATTCAGCCAATGACAGCATGTGACCTCAGCTTTTTTTTTTTTTAATTATTATTTTATTAAAATGTAAATATGCTACACAAAATATTCCTCAGAGAAGCACCTCCTACAAAAGCAGTTACTTCATACTACAGTTCATACTTAGAGCTCACAGCCAGTATTAGGGGGAAGGACTTTAAAGAGAAAATTTCCTGAAATGTCAACTTACAGGCAACATGAAATAGAGTTTAATAGATTAACATTTTCTGCACAAATATACAGGAGGAAAAGGTCAATAGGTGAATATAAGTTTCTTTTGTTCCTCTTGCATACCTTCAGTTGCTCCTTCAGCACAATCACTTCATCTCTAAGGTCATCCCGCTCACTCCTTATGGAATCAAAGAAATCTTTCTGCCTCTCTAAAGCCTGAGTTCCCAAAACAGACAGAGGGCGAGGAGATGTGAAGAAAGGAAAGGAAACAAGTAAAGACCAGGAAAAGCAAGTATAAAACAAGAACAAGCAGATTTCAGAGATGCGTGGAAGCGGCATGTATGAAGAAGGTGAAGTTTACAGATTAAAAGGACCACATTTACATACAGAGAGATAAGCTTCAAATCCAAGAAACATACAGCTTATTCAATAACCAGGAATTCCTACTAAAGACATTCAGGGCCCAATCCTTTATTAAGGAGCCTTTAAACATGGACTCACTTTTCATTGCTATCTGCTAGACAGATTAATTCATATCCATTATTTCTCCAGCATGTACATTAAAGATGTAGTGCCACCCCTGTATGTTGACAGAAGGGCATGAAAACAGGCCCGGCAGATTTTAATATTCCATAGGTTACCATCACAGATTTCAATTAATTTCAAAGCTGCCAATAAGTCATCTTTAGACTGCAATGTACCATGTGCAAATGCATATTTTGCTACTCACTCTCTACCCCACCGTTATTTCTATATAAATATACAAATAGAACAGTAACGAAAATCAGAAAGTTTTGAGTTTCAGATTGCTACAAGTTATTGGACATAAGAAGCATGGGCAAGATGACAGACTTCTTTCTCCTCCTATATGTAGAAGGTCTTCCATGGTCATCGTCAAAATAGAAAGGCATGCTTTTATTTAAGAGTGAGTTTCCTTTTGGCTTTGATAAAGCATGGTGGGAAGGGATGAGAAGCAAAGGAGAATTAAAGACTCTCATCCCAACAGCCCATAAATAGATCCACTGCTGCTGTATCACACTCCAGTTTCTGCTCAGTCCGCAGATTAAATCTGAATAAGCAAAAATTCAGTGCTGATGGAACTGCATTATAAATAGCACTTCCTTTCTCAATATGGCAAATACAGATGGTGCATCACAGCAAATAAATTACCCTAGGTTTTGAAACCAGACCAGCTGCCAAGTTTTTCTTGGATTTTATGATACTGGCCAAAGACAGAATATGCTATTTACAAGTTCACTGGTAACATAGTAAGACAGCCACAGAAAGCAAAGTCACTAAGGAGGATTTTAATTTGGAGGTTTTGCAAAAGCGGGATCAGCTGGAGAATGACAGTGCCACTCTAAACACGTTTCAGGAGTTGACAGTCCTACCCCTATTTTTTTGTCTTTCCACTCTATTGTCTCCTGAAGATCAGAAATTTCCCTGACATAGCTCTGCTGTTTCTGTTGCAGCTGTTGGATTTCCTGAGAGACAGGAGCAAAACAAGAAGACAGAAAGCAGGTAACACATTAACAAAGAAGATCAAGATTGCAGTGATGCCAAAGAATGAAAAAAGTCAGGTACTAAAATATGAGAGTATCCTCATGCTCAGTTTCACAGTTTCTGACATCTCAGCTAAACCAATGCTCCTGAAGACAATCTTACTATCCGAAAGAAGTCTTAGAACAAGTTAAGACAGTCCCATTAGTTTCCTCTGTATCTCCACAAACTGCTGTAAGAATCACAGCTTATTTCATACTATGGAAAAGGCAAAAAGGGAGTCCAATTTCAGGTAATATTTACAAAAGCACTACTTCTGTTAGTCAGCTCTGAACCTGCTTGGCCTGAAACACTAGTATGTCTTCAGGTGAGAAACTTGAGTAGGGAATAAAATTTTCCATGCGTCACCTTCTATGCTGCTACTAACTGGGAATGTATCAAAGAAGCCATTAAAAATAAGAAGTTACTTACTGCAAGCATTTCGTCTCTCTGCTTCAAAGCCTCTTTGATTTCCATAAACTGGAACTGCAATATGCTGTGAGCATGCTTCTCCCTCTCAAATTCCTATGAATAATGAAATACTCGTGAGATTTTTATTGATTAAAAATAACATTCCAATAAAAAAAGAGAAAATAAGCCCAAACACAAAGAAAATGCTTACTGCAATGCAATTAATGAATATTCCTCTAATCACAATCCCACAGGAGTACAATTTTTATCTTACTTGTCCTTCCAAGAAACTATTATTCCATCAAATATAGAAGTTACAGTCATCATTCAGACAGTGTCTTAAGTTAAGCATCGGTGAATAGCTATTAGACTTGTGTCCTACAGACTTCACAGGCAAATGGATGGGAATTTAACCCATTTTTCCATAGCTGTGTACACAAAGTTCAGAAGACATTGCAGACTTAAAGATGCCCACAACACACCATATATTCCAGGAACTATGTATTTTGAAATGCACTGTAGTCAAAAGCCCCAGGCTTAAAAGCCAGTTCTGAAAAGCTAACACTAGCCGCAGCTTTATTATCTAACACCAACTCCCTAGCTGCCAGGTGCTGAATTCATGTTAAAACTTAAATCAGCTCTCAACTAAGTAGCTGCCTTAACTATATAACCTACACAATGCTCCCACAGGTCTTCAGAAGAGATCTTTGCCTGTAAAAATGCTCCAAAAGTCACTATAAATGCTATGAATTTACTTAAAGATGGAATATAAAAGGACTTAGGCTAGTATCAGTATAGCGTTATCATATGAAAGATTTCTGCACTTGTTCAGAAATTGCTTTCTGAAACAGAAACTTAAGGAAGATTCCCATACGTATGATCATAAGTACAGAAATGCTGCTATTCAACTTGCTTTAACAGTAACTAAACCAATAACTTACCTAAAATCTTGAATAGTAATTTGGACCTCTGAAAGGTCTCTGCCCCCCTCCAACCTTTCCCTCTTAAATAGCATGCCATACTTATATACGTACTTTACTTTTTTCTTCATATTGCCGCCTGGTTTCTGCCAGCTGCTCTTCTAACTCTAACAGTGCATCCTTCAGGGTATCTACTTGGTACATGAAATTTGTTTTTTCATTGTCTAGTTGAGCATTTGACACCATAGCCTTCTTATATTTCTCTTCGACCTCAGCTAGAGAGTCCTGCAAAGGATAAGTAGCCACAGTCAGAGTCAGTTATAAAAGACACTTTGCCAACCAAGCCCTTCAACAAGAAAATTAAGTACTAAACCACAAGCGTGCCGAGTGCTCCTATGGAAACCAGAGCTACTCATGTGCTTACCAACTGTCCCAAGGTGACCATAACCTCCCTGACGTTCCCAACAGACATCTGTTTACAAGCAAGGAACCTTACCTCAGGACGGATAAAATGTTTCCTGTTCTCTGTCGTTTCAGCTTCTGCCTCTTCAGAGTTTTCTTCCTTCTCCCTCCTCCCCCTGCCCCTGCACATAGGCAGCTCAAAGCAGCTGCTGAAGATGACAAGTTGGAATTTTTTTCTTTTAAAGGTAAACTGGCCTTGATGAGCTTGCGCCTTAAATTAAGGCAGTCTGACAGCCACTTCACAGAGACTACAGAGATCCTTGCAGTGTGGGAACCACTAAATATACTGACTCAGGAATTAAAATTTGCCATGGAAAAAAAAAAATGCAGCTTTTATGGCCCGACGTATCATTTTTCATTAGGTTTCCTGTATCACCTCCCTTTCTTTTCAAAATTATTCTGTAAGATACAATTCCCAAGGTCTCAAAAACCCCTCATATAAGCTTGACCTGAACACAAGATACTGAGGTATTTATAACAACAGATGACAGCAAGATAAAGATCAGGGTTGTTTTTTCCATGTTATGCAAACTCAGCAGTATTTGATTTTGATAGAGAAAAGACTCACATAAACACAACAGTGCAAATACAAACAAGGACATCCATGCCAACATTTTAGTGTACAGACCAAGCAATTTCTCTCAGAGCTTAAGTAATTCTAATAATTCCATCTAAACCATGGCTGAGCTTCACATACTTCCCTTTTTGTTCAGTCAAAGGAAGTGGGGATAGCAGCGGTGAGAAGATGACAAATTAGCTTTGAATCCATTTAGTTTCCATAGACAAATAAGATAATTTGTCTTTATGAACATGAATTTCTACAGTTCAAACACAAGCTGTGTTTTGGTGTGCTTTCCAGCCTAAGGATGAGAAATACCAAGCACAGGAAAGTCACCAAGGTTTGTAAACGGTAGTGGGATCAAACCTCAGAAATTGGCTGGAAGGTCAAGGTATGCAGTAAGAAGATAAAGTAGGTGCTATGCCATTCCTTCAGCATGCTACCTTTTGTTTTCCTAGCATCAAGCAGTGCAGCTTGGTACAAATCACCACAAAAGGCAATCTAAAGGACAAAAATTGAAAAGTAACCTACATTTTTTATGCAGTGTGATTATTTTGCTACAGTCATCAGGGAAAAACAAAAACAACACCCAGATTTTACAGAAATTTCTCCCTTGGCAATCTAAGATGGCATCATCTTCACCTGCCACAGCTCTGAGCTGATGACACAGTCAGCAATGCTGATTAATCTTGTATTATATGCCTGGGTGTGTACATACATATTTACAAGACTGACTTTACCAAAAAAATGCTGCTTGTGTTGCTGCTCACTTATGCGGTGGTGGTATGAAGATGCACAAGTCAGCTGTTGTGCCAAAATCAGTTTATGGCTTCATGGAAGTGATAAGTGCTTCTTTGGTGCCAACCGTGTGAGCACTCACTCTTCACATAACAAGCTTTGTTACATGGAGTTTTGTTACAAGTACTGTTTAAGAGTGTCTTCTGTCATCTAAACATGAAACCGAAATGACAGTCACCACCCCACGTGCACAGCTTTCCCAAGGCATGCTGAGCTTCATCAAAACAAAAAACACACAAGCTTTTAAACTCTGATTTTTTTTTTCCCATAGCACTGTAGGTAACAAGTACTAGTCCATCTTCTAGAATTGGGAGGTTAAGAAAACTATAAAAAAACCCTAATAATTTTTATTTGCTAGCTAAATGATTACCATCTCAAAAGAACAAAGACAACATCTAACAGTTGTCAGCATCCTTTCAGTTAACATTTGGAAGCATTTCTCACCGCAATCAACGGAGGTCAAAACAGTTAGTGAAATGCTTTGCACACAGTTTACAGTCCCTCCCAGAAGAGAAGCATGCAAGGTCAGTTCTAGGTCTCACACTGACTCTCTGAATGTTTAGCTGGTGTTAATAACCACACTCTCGGTCTGCAGCAAACCAGTACCTTCATTTCTTTCAGTCCCTGCATGTATCTGCCTTCTACATCCTGAATCTGGTCCTTTAACTCATAGATATCCTGAAGGAAATGGTGAGAAAGGTGAATGATGCCACTTAAGCTAACAGATAGGGAAAAACAAGTACTTAAAATTCTTATTTAAGGATTACTACCACACAGGTTAAGGGGTCTGATCCTAACCTGAAATCTTACTGGATACCAAAAGTTCTTGGTTAGACATTTATACTAATTCCGCTCTCCTTGACTGGAAAAAAGGATATCTTCAATTGTAGGGACAAGACGCAGACCCAGCAACAAAACCTCCATTTTATACCCCAGACACGTAGCCCTTATCTGTCTCTTTCCCTGACTTGTTGGGGGTTGTAGTGAGGTGGGGGCTGGTCTCTTCTTCCGAGTCACTAGTGATAGCACAAGAGAAAATGGCCTCAAACTGTGCCAAGGGAGGTTTAGATTGGGTGTTAGGAAAAAAACATTGTTACTGAAAGAGTGGTCAGGCGTTGAAGTAAGCTATCCAAGGAAGTAGTGGAGTCGCCTTCATCCTTGGAGATGTTCAAAAAGCAGGGAGACATGGTACTTTGGGACATGGTATAGTGGACATGGTAATATTTAGTGGTGTGGGGAATTCTGGAATTAAGGGCTGCCAAAGCAAGCCTGAAATCCAGGCTATACTAAAGGTGTAAGAAAGACTGTATGAAAATCATCCATCACGTTAAATTTAATTGTCAGTCCTATTTCACAGGGTCTCTCCTCTTCTGCCCATGGTCACCAGAAAAGGGCTATCTTTCAGCTGGTTTACAGTGCTGAAACATGGACAGACCTTCCTGCTTCCGAGGTCCTAATACAAATTCCAGATGTTTTAACTGGTTGTAATTTCAGAAGAGTTGCAAGTTGTTTGCAGGGAAGTTAAAAGAGTTCAGATTCCCCATTTTAAAACAGTCTTCACAAGGTAGCATTAAAAGAGCACAAAGAACGATTTAGCTGTGGACCCCCCTGACCAGCATGCAGTGATAGGAGCACTGAATTGCAGAGCTATTTGCTAGTCAAATGTGTTTAACTTCATGGAATCATGGATTACAAAATACAGCCTCCTCCCCAAATGTGCATCCAGCAAACCCCACCACTGTGCTATACTGAGACAATTTCTACTTAATTAGGTTAGGATGAGATGTGCCTCTGTTATGATCAGTGTGACAGGACTTTACACAAATATTCCTGCAACAGACACTAGCCCTGCAGCAGTATCTCTCCAATACATTAATAGAGTCCTAGAATGGTTCAAGTTGGAAGGGACCTTGCAGATCATCTAGTTCAAATTCCCCCGGCATTGTCAGGGACACCCTCCACTGGGCTGAATTGTTCAAGGCCTCATCCGACCTGTCCTTGAACACCTAAGGGAAGGGGCATCCACAATCTCCCTGGGCAACCTGTTTCACTGTCTCACCACCCTTATTGTAAAGAATTTCTTCCTAGTATCTAGTCTAAATCTACCCTCCTCACTTTTCATTTGCAGCACACAATTCATTGTGGCAGAACTGCCAAAAGGGGGAGACATGACAGTTTAATTTTTGGAAGGAAGTCTAAAACATATTTAATAATATCCTTTAGATAATATGAATCTATTTAATAACAACAAGAAGGGCATTCTTAGTCAGTATTAGTCTGTAAGTCTCAGACAATTCTTATTGCTAACTTCTACATGGGAGAAGGTGGTATCTTCTCCCAGGCAACAAGCAAT
>WBNM01036000.1:5505-26909 GCA_013399055.1 Ramphastos sulfuratus | reverse complement strand
CTGTGATTCTGTGATTGTGTGAAACCCTTCTATTCCTAGCACAGTAAAGAAATGCCATGTGAACACAAGTGCAGCTGATGTTGAGATCTCATTTTTCTGACACTAACAACCACGAAGGTTTGAAGGAATGGGTAGTGATGTGACCCCATCCTCTCATCTCTGTCTCCAAACCCAGCAATTACAAGGTGCAGTGACAGCCTCTGAGGGGCTGTGTATTCACTGTGCCCTGTGCCCTGTGCATTCAGGGCAGAGTGGGGACTCAGCGGCTTCCTCTCAGCTTTAAGCCAAGCAATATTCAGCAAATCCTGTAACCCAGAATTAGATTCTCTCAACAAATGGCATTGCAGGCCTCTGAGAGTCTTCTGGTGTGCATTGCCATGGAGGCTAAGAGAAGAACCAACACCTACCCATGAACAGCACGAGCCAGGAAGCTGGGATGAAGAAGCCTGCTTCGTGTTAGATTAACAGCTCTTAATGCCTTTTTGATCTGCCATGCTGGATGAATTTATAGTAAAGAACTGACTGGTTTTAGATCCATAAATAATCATAAACAAATGTTGGACCAGATAATCTTGCTCCCCCACACAGAGGAGGCTTTTGCAAACCTTTCAGAAGCACCACGTCTCGTTTCATTTGGGTACAGAAATTAAAGTCGCCTTGAGGCAGCTTTAACTTGTTTGACCGGCACTTACAAAGCAAACCGCAGTAGGTTTCACTGACCTTGGCAAAATCAGAGGTCATATTTTCACAGATATAAGCCCTTTCAGACATATTCCCCTGATGCATTCGCTGCAAAAAGGTTTCTTTCTGTACCTCTGCGGAATGTAATGTGTGTCCTCACCTTCATTCTTCTCTCTTCAAAGTGTTACTGAGGCCATCGAGAAGGAAATTAAGTTCCTTTTAGAACATTTCGGTACAATTATTCAGGGCAGGATTCTCTGCCATGCTCTTGGGTATTTTTATATTTATGAGTTCTCTTTAAGGTTTTAATGGGGCAGCAGCCACAGAAAGATGAGCCAAAGAAGACTCTTAAAGAGAGATTTGGTACATTAGGGGCAGGGGCTCGTTCTCATTAGCCTTATAATTTTTAATCCTCTAAGCAGTGGCAGTGATTGCAATATGATTTGTATGTGAGTGAGGAACAGCCTAGAGTGAATCCAGTTCTCAGAGTCTGACCCTTCCTTTTCTCACTAGAAAAGCTCAGACCAAATGGCAGCCATTTCCTTCTGAAGAGCAGCTGATGGAATTTTGGTTTCTGCTCTTTTCCTAACTGCTCCTGAGATGCCATTTGCTCCTTTGGTGCTGCTACACCTTGGACTAACATGTTTGTAGAAAAGGCTGTTGTAATGCCAGGACTCTTTTGAGAGGTAACAGGTAGCTCAAACCCACCACTGTATCTCTGAAGTCAGGGTTGAAGGGTAAGTTTGGTAAGAGATGAATCCCCTTGTACTCTAATTGGCCCTTGGAGATTAGAGGGGCCAAGGGTGACTGAATTTATTTTGTAACAGATATGTCAATTATTGGTATTACTGTACACCTGACATCAGATTCACCAATAGGCTGTCTGCTGTAGGGCCAGTCACGTGGGTCTGGGGTGATGAAAAGCTCAACATGAGCCTGCAGTGTGCACATGCAGCCCAGACAGCAACTGAGTCCTGGGCTGCAGCAAGAGCAGTGTGGGCAGCAGGGCAAGGGAGGGGATTCTGCCCCTTTGCTCTGCTCTCCTCAGACCCCATCTGGAGTCCTGTGTGCAGTTCTGGAGCCCCCAGCACAGGAAGGACATGGAAGTGTCGGAGCAGGTCCAGAAGAGGGCCACGAAAATGCTCAGAGGGCTGCAGCAGATCTGCCATGAGGACAGGCTGAGAGAGTTGGGGCTCTGCAGCCTGGAGAAGAGAAGGCTTCAAGGAGACCTTAGAGTAGCCTTCCAGTATCTGAAGGGGGCCTACAGGAAGGCTGGGGAGGGACTATTGACAAGGTCTTGCAATGACAGGACAAGGGGCAATGGGTTTGAACTGGCAGAGGGGAGATTTAGACTGGATGTTAGGAGGAAGTTCTTTGCAGTGAGGGTGGTGAGACACTGGCACAGGTTGCCCAGGGAGGTTGTGGCTGCTCCCTCCCTGGAGGTGTTCAAGGCCAGGTTGGAGGAGGCCTTGAGTGACCTGTGCTAGTGGGAGGTGTCCCTGCCTATGGCAGGGGGTTGGAACTAGATGATCTTTGAGGTCCCTTCCAACCTTACCATTCTATGATTCTATGATTCTATGCAAAAGAAGCAGTCTCAAGAAGCAGATATAGTATAGCTATTTGCATGCAGATATAGTATGGTTATTTACATACAGCTATAGTTTGGTTATTTACATGCAGACATAGTATGGTCATTTACATGCAGATACAGTATGGTTATTTACATGCAGATATAGTATGGTTATTTAACTGCTTGATAGAATCCAACATAGAGCCACAAAGATGATTAAGGCAATGGAACATCTCTCTTCTGAGGAGAACCTGAGGGAGCTGGGGCTCTGCTGATTGGAAAGAACGAGCTTGAGGGGTGACCTCATGGATGGTTATAAAGATGTGCAGGGTGAGTGCCAAGAGGTTGGAGCCAGGCTCTGCTGGGTGATGCCCAAGGACAGGACAAGGATCGATAGCTGGAAGCTGAGGCATAGGAAGTTCCATTTAAACATGAGGAGGAAACGTTTTCCCTGTGTGACATTTTTTCCCTGTGAGCATGACAGAACAGTGGAAGAGGCTGCCCACGGGGGTTGTGGAGTCTCCTTCTCTGGAGATGCCTGGATGCGTTCCTGCTCTAGGTGATCCTGCTGTGGCTTGAGGGTTGGACTGGATGAGCTTTCAAGTTCCCTTCCAGCTCCTAATCTTCTGTGGTTCTTTGATTCTGTGAATAAAATTCTTTAAGATTGCTGCAGAACATCTCTGTAAGTTCTAAACTAAGCTCTGCAGCTACAAACAATCTCAAGCTTACTTTTCTGGGGAAGCACTCAGTGTAGCCAAGGTCAGAAATCTTACCAAAAGGTGTCCCTGCTGGAGGGACCAAGAGGACAAACTCATTGACCTGTCCCTGCAGTTTGGTATCAAATTGTTCTCCCTCTGTTAGCTCAGAAATCAGAGTAATATTTATAGCCTGTATCTACTGTAGTGTGGAGTGTGGAGGGAGGTCAGGCCATTGTTCTGTGTCAGCTGTACAAGCATTCCAGCTGTTTGGCAGCTGTTTGCAAGAATGGCCTTTGGCTCACCCCATATTCCTCCCTGGTGACATGGCAGCATAGATGACCAGATCTCTACCCAGCCTCTCTGCTTGCTGCCATCAACATTTATTTAACAAATAACACTGGTTTGTGCTTCCAGCACCTGTATGCAGAGATCACAGAATCACAATGTTAGATGTTGGAAGGGACTACCAGAGATTGTTAAGTCCAGCCCCCCCTGCCAAGGCAGGATCACCCAGGGTAGTAGGAATGCATCCAGGCAGGTTTTGAAAGTCTCCAGAGGAGGAAACTCCACAACTTCCCTGGGTAGTCTGTTCCAGTGCTCCATCACCCTCACTGTAAAGAAATTTCTAGTCATGTTGAGGTGAAGCCTTCTCTGTTCCAGTTTGCACCCATTGCTCCTTGGCTTATTGCTGCTGACCACCCACAAGAGCTTGGCTCCCTCCACTTGACACCCACCCCTCAGATATTTACAGACATCGATCAGATCTCCTCTCAGCCTTCTCTTCTCCAGATGACCCAGCCCCAGGGCTCTCAGTCTCTCTTTGTAGGGGAGATGCTCAAGTCCTCCAATCATCTGCATGGCTCTCTGTTGGACTCTGAGACAGCAGATCCCTGTCTCTCTTGAACTGGGGAGTCCAAAACTGGACACAGTATTCCAGGTGTGGTCTCACCAGGGCAGATTAGAGGGGGAGAAGAACCTCCCTGGACCTGCTGGATGTTGTGTTCACAGACACCAAACATTGTGTGACACCTTATTGCCCTGTTGCTTTGTATCCTAGCACTGAATTGTGATTCTGCACAGTCATCACTCACTTTTACAGCTTCAGTGGCTTGGTGTCATCGATAAACCTCATTGATTTACTCTCAGTTGCCTTTTCTAGGTGGTTAGTGAATATGCTTAATGACACAGAAGCAGATTTCCCCAGGACCTTAACATTTATTTCTCCTCTTTGTTTCCTTTAATCCATGAGAAAACTTTCACTCTGCTTTAGCATCTTTAAGAGCCCTTAGTAAGGGGTATCGTGGAACCTTTTGAAAATCCAGTCCTGCTGTATCAACCAAATGATCTACTTCTACATCTTCATCAACATCTTTAGAAAACTGGTAGGTTTGTGACANAACCTGATTAATTCTGTGATT
The DNA here is from genome assembly GCA_013399055.1 of Ramphastos sulfuratus. Lineage (NCBI taxonomy): Eukaryota > Metazoa > Chordata > Aves > Piciformes > Ramphastidae > Ramphastos > Ramphastos sulfuratus. Next base: position 22,542 of record WBNM01036000.1, on the reverse strand, counting down.
CTGTGAAATGGTTCCTGTGCACAACTGTCACTATGACTCTTCTCTATTATATTGCATTTTCCTACTTCTCTCCTTGTTCTATGCATTTTAGAAAGCTTCTATTGATTTGCCCAGCACAGCTGGAGGTGTTACTGATAGGGCAGCTCCCTGATTGCCCTGTCTTTGCTCCATGAAGCCACATGTCAACCAGTGATGTCCTAAGAAGCCTGGGAGATAGTCTTTCTGCTACACAGGCTGCTAAGTAGATGTTTTCAGGCCTCCTTCCTGGAAGCGCCATCTGCTAGCAGATATGTGAGCATCAGTTGCTATGGTAGCACACAAAATACTATGTCCAAACCTTGGAAACATAGAGTACAGGTCTAGAGCTGGGCTGTGGACCAAGAATCTTAGCAAGGTCTGGAGAATGAGGGTTTTACTCCCTTGCTGGCCTATGCAAAGAAGTTGTCTTTACTGTTGTATAGCCTTACAGCTGACACAGGTTCAGGGGCTGATGCTGTCATCCTGATAGGAGGTGACAATTAAGTAAAGCTTCTGGTAAAACAAGCCTTGCTTTTGTTTTGCAAATCTCCCAGTGTAGAGGCTTGTAGAGAGCAGGAAAGGGCTGCAGTGAGGCATTTTGGTGACTGTTTCCCAGTAAACTTGTTTAAGGTCCATTGTGCTTGTGCAGCCTGTTGCAAGAAATGGATGCTGTCCCCTGAATGTCGGCTGAATATTGATTTAACAAATGGGGAGGGAAAAAAAGGAATGAAATAAAAGGCCATTGTGGCTGGTGCTGCATATAAATAGCTGAGAGGTTAATTTATGTTATTTATGGAAATCTGGAATACTGGGAATGCTCTAATGCTTATCCCAGCTACACTATTAGTTCTTATATGCATGCATCACTATGTTTTCTAAATGTCACTAAGCTCCCTTTAAAAGCAGTCAGGCAAGGCTTTAGGCAGACTAGAAAGGGGACTGTGGAGAAAAAAGAAGTATTCTGCCTTTTTTATTTTTTTTTTTGGTAGCTATTTATAAACCTAAAAGGATGAATGTGATACAAGTGCACATAAGAAAAGCTTTTATTTACCAAACAGTGAAGCTGCAATAAAAGNGAAAGAAAGGAAGGGAAAGAAAGAAAGAAAAAGAGAAAGAAAGAAAGAAAGAAGAGAAAGAGGGAAAGAAAGAAAGAAGAGAAAGAGGGAAAGAGAGAATCTCCCTCTCTCCAAAGCACAACAGTTCAAAAACATATGTATAGTTCTTCACTAATTTTCTTTCCTTTTCTTTTTTTTTCTCTTTTCTGCTGGGAGGGTGCACTTATGACTAAGAGAATCTCTCTGAAGCAAAGAAAACACTTCAGACAAATTTTATGTTCAACACGACTTTACCTTGTACAAAAAAACCTCCCCACGCTCCTCACTCATTTGACTATGCAAATAACATAAATGAAGAGCAGGGGGAAAAAAAGGCGACTGGAATATGTAGCTCATCTCTTACAGGGCTGGTAAGCAAAGCACTGCTACAAAGGGCACCGGTATTTGCTCTCCCAAGCCTTCTCTTTTGGCGGCTTGCAGACAAGGTGTGACAAGGAGAATCCAGCGGTGAAATGACTGTGCCACATCAGCTGCAAACACTCCCTGGCCAAAGCAGAGACGCTGGCAGAGTGTGCCAGAGGTGGGAAAGGAGGCGAGCGGGCAGCGCCTGTAAACAAACACCCCCAGCGGCAACTGGAATGTGCACGAAGCCATTGTTGGGAGCTTCCCTACACCTTCGGGGGCTCGTTCTTCTGCTGAAATGCACAAACAGAGCTGCTTTTCTGACAGAGCGTCTCAAGGAGTGTAAAAGCGAAAGGCACCGCTAAATATAGCCGGCTGTCACATGCCGCCTGTAGTCACATCTCAATTCACTGCGAGCTGCGGCAAGCCTTGCGCCACCGCTCCTCTAACCTTGGCCACGTCGCTCAGCCGTTTCTGGGGTCTGCACATCCCTTTGCCCCCACTCTCTTAATTCAGGAGAGCAAATGTGCAGGCAGTAAACAGGCAGTTTCGATGGTCCTGTTGAGGTCTGAAGGTGCTGGTCTGAAGGTCTGAATCAACACAGAAAGTGCTGGGGAAACTGGGAGTGAGTGGATGAGTCACTTTTAAAGCAAAGCAGGCGAACTGGAGGGGGAAAAAAAAAACCCCACCATAAAAAAAGGGAAAAGATCCATGTCTTGTCTCAGTGCCCAAGCTCTTAAGCTGATGCTTCACTGCAGACTCTGAAGTTCAGCTTATTTTTCCCTCTCATTTGTTCTCTTATTTTTATGTCTTACATAATGGAGCTTTGATTCATAGAAATCTATTTATATAGGCTAGGATTTGTGCCAGACTCTGAAGCCCTGACTCTCTTTCCCCAGGCAAAATGGCCATTGTGGTTACCGGTAGGAATGAGATTTGCCAGGACTATGTGTGCAGGGCTGGGATCATGGTGGGCTACACTAGATCACCCTGAGATGTCTTACATCCTTGCTAAAGGAGTGGTTTTAGTGTAAGGACATCAAGGCTGTATTGCAGCTGCAGGACAGATTGCCTGAGAATGGCAAAATGTCCTGAGTTCTACTGGTGNATCTTTGTTGCCCTCCTCTGGACTCGCTCCAGGCTCCACATTGGGCATGTGGAGGTGGCATAAGCCTGTGCCTCCTCCACATGCTCAAATGCCACCAGTCAGCACTTCAGGTCCCAGCTTTTCGCCTCAGGCTCCTCCCTCTGTGTCAGTCCTGCACCAGGACAGACATGGAAGCCACTTGCGAGGTGCTTGCTAGGAAGTCCTGATGTAAGGATGGGAATGTATATCCCCTTCCCATGGCTCTGGCATGGGGTATTTGCTGTGAAAGAGGAGTGAGTGGACTGTAGGGCACCAGCACCACACCAGCTGCAGTTTGTATTTCCAAGGGCTGCATCTGGCTGGTATAATTGAGGGTAGGTTCATAATTGGATGAGATCTTGGATGGGGGAGTGGATGGGGGAGCTGGGGCTGGCTTCTCCCGGGGCTGCTTTGCTTGGGGTGGTTGGGTGTGAGCAGAACACAACACATGCTAGGTCTGTCTGAGGAGCTGGCAGAGCCAACTGACCTTTTATCTGACAAGCTGGCAGCAAGGAGATGGCTGCCAGAGAGAGAGCTCCCCACTGACATCAGAGTTATTCTTGGGGCTAGATGGAAAACAGTGAGAGATAATGCTCTTTGCTGTAATGATGAGGCTGATTTCAAATACTTTGCTTGAAAATAGCAACTGAAAGCAAATAAAGTAGGTCAGAGGAGCACAACAGGGAGAGGTTGCTTCTTTGTGACCAGTGCCTGGAGTTCCTGCTCTCTAATGAAGTGTGAACCCCAAAAGAAGCTCCTCTGGGGGGCCAGACCTACCCAGGAATATTATTATCATTCTACTAATACCTCAGTTCTCTGCCCAGCATTTCTTTCAGCGCAAATGCTCTTCCAAACCTGGGATTTCTTTATGGCTGCTTGTGAGAAGGCAGCATCTTTGACACTGCTACCTCTTGGTCATATTTGATGACACCATGTTCATATTTTTAGCCAGACTAAAGAGATCACTGTCATGATTCACAGGGAATGGGGGAAAATGCTTTCAGTTTATTCCAGAACACAAACACACACACACACACACACATATGTATTTATATATAGCTCTCTCTCTCTCTCTAGATTTTTGTCTTTTGACTAATTTGTCACAGTTCAGGATGCATAAAGCACTCCAGTTTTTGGCAATGCCAGAGTAATGAAATAGCCAAACAGGCACTCCTTAGCCCTTCCCTCCCTCAGCTATTATTCTTTGAATGTTGCAGATAAATGTCATTTGTAAATCCCACACATTGCTAACATTAGTACTATGCATATGTACTTCCTTTGACAAGTAACCCTACCAGTGAAATCTGTAAGGCAGCAAATTTCAGTTTTCTTTGAAGCATGGATAATTAGTAATTGGGGGCATCTGTCTCTGCTGAACACCCACACTCACTCTTCTTTAAGGTGTTCCAGGTTGGTGGTGGCTTACAGTCAAAGAGCCTTGAAACATTTGACATCCTCTCCCCTGATTATGAACTCTGTTACCAACTTTCTCTCTGGAGTGCCTTTTTCTTTTCTCTCTTCCTTCCTCTTTCATTTTGCAGTGCAGACTCTGCCTATGGGGCTCGAGCTGTGCTCCTTTTCATTTACAACTCAGCAAACTGAGCTGACCCACGAGGTCCAGGACAGCCCCAAAAGATTCAAGCACTGTGGCTCAGCTGCTGCTTGGCCACTTGCCAGCTCTCTGGAAGCATCACGTAGCAAAGAGCAGAGCAGCTCTTGTATGATGCTGTCCCTCGCCAGGAAATCTGAGTTACCTTGCTTGTGTGGAAGCAATGACCTCTTTGTCACAAGAAATATGCTGCTCCTCAGGAGCTTGTTGCCTCCAGGTTGAAGCACAGCCCATTTAAATAAATCATCCAGTGTGGTGGACAGAACTACTTAAGCCCAGGGAGAAGATCCCATTTTCTCCCTCTGCTTCTCTCCCAGGCTTTACCATAACAAGAAGGAGGGTGATAACATTAGAGGTACCTCAAGCCAGTGTCACTTGCCTATTGCTAAGCTCAAGTGCAAAGGACTACAGGAGACACTCGAGATCTGAATTCTGTTAAGGTTCCCCAAGTTGCCTTCCAGAGTTACATTTCCCCCAGCTCCAGACAAGCTTTGGGAAATTTGTGAAGTCAGCTTTGAGAGGAGGTGAGAACTGATCTTTGTGAATACCTCTGTTCCTTGTCTTTCCCTTCCTATCTCATCCAATATCTTCAAACCTTGAAGTCATTGATGGCAATGGAAGGATGGAGCAGAAATCCTAAACAGTATAAACCATTTTTGCTTAAATTAAGCCACTTTGCAAGATTGTTTTCTGAAGAACAGTGATGGCAGAACAGAAGAGAACAGAACAGAAGAGAGTGAGAGCAGCCAAACAGAAAAGGATCTGGGGGTACTGATTGACACCCGCCTGAACATGAGCCAGCAGTGTGCCCAGGTGGCCAAGAAGGCCAATGGCATCCTGGCCTGCANGAATTTAGGAAACAAATGCATTTCCAGGCTGATTTTTTGTAAGCCAACCTTAACACCCTTGCAAATATTGTAGCAGTTGCCAAGCTATAAACTTCTAAAAGCAGAAGTTAATAACACACAATATCACTAATGGGCATTTAATGGTCGCAACAGCAGCAGATGATACAACAATAATGAAAATAATGGCCCCTTGCAAATCCAGGCTGGGTAATGTCTTTCCATGATAGCCCCAGACCACTCTAAGTGCAATCATGGCACCTGCACTTCTCAATGCTTCTCTGATGAAAAGCAGATTGCAGTTCCCTGGCTACATTACATTCTGATTTCTGTAAGCATGTTCCAAGGGATTCAGGTACATCTAAGCTGAGGTAACCCATGGGAAAATCAGGTTTCTTTAAGCTTGATTGACTCTTTCTCACTGTAAGAATTTGTCTACTTAAGCATCAACCTATGCAAGAAGTGAGGAATGCACCTAGCAGCTTGGTGTCATGCAGTGTTTCATCACCCACAGAGGTCTTCTACCCTGCCCTGGGCAGCAAGTTCCCAGCAGCACTAACATTCCCTGCCATGGGGCACATGGAAGTACCATGGTGGCCTGAAAGAGCCTCCCCACCATGATACAAGGACTTGCAGGTCCCTTTCCCAGTTCTTTCTACAACTCCTGTTGCAAGAGATGGACAACTAGAACAACCTAAAATTACTTAATCTGGTCCTGAAGATGTCTGGAAAAAGTATCTACCAACATGAATTTTTCAGAGTTAAGTCAGGAGGAGAAAGCAAGCAAGCTGCAATGAGCTCTCCCATGCTACCATGTCTTGCAAGAGCATGCCTGGCAGGNGACTTGCAGGTCCCTTTCCCAGTTGCACAAAAAGAATGACCCAAATGAATTTTCCATACGTATTCACAAAGCATATATAATTCATTAATAAAAAACCCAAAAACCCAAAAAAACAGAGAGAGAGAATGAGAGAAAGAGAGGGAGAGAAGCTACTTTCTTCCTTTCAGGTCTGACACTTCATAGAATCATAGAATCATAGAATCATAGAATCATAGAATCATAGAATCATAGAATCATAGAATGGTTTGGGTTGGAAGGGATCTTAACCATCATCTAGTTCCAACTCCCCTGCCACCTACTACTAGATCAGGTTGAACAGGAGCAGGCCCAGCACTGATCCCTGGGGGTCACCACTAGAGACTGGCTGCCAACTGGTTGTGACACCATTCACCACCACTCTCTGGGCCCAGCCCTCCAGCCAGTTCTTGACCCATACCAGAGTGAATCTGTCAACCCTCTGAGCTCTGTCGCTCAGCCAGTTCTCAATCCACCTCACTGTCCACTCATCTAACTCATACTTTCTAAGGTTCCCTATGAGGGTGCTACAGGAGACAGTGTAAAAGGCCTTGGTGAAGTCAAAGTAGACAACATCCACTACTCCCCCCATCATCTACCCAGCCATTCATGCCATCACAGAAGGCTATCAGATTGGTCAAGCCTGGTTTCCTTTTGGCAAATCCGTGTGGACTACTCCTGATAACTTTTCCCTCCACTTGCTTAGACAAGACCTCCAGAATGAACTGTTCCATCCCCTTTTATAGAATCATAGAATGGTAGGGTTGGAAGGGACCTCAAGGATCATCTAGTTCCAACCCCCTGCCATAGGCAGGGACACCTCCCACTAGCACAGGTCACTCAAGGGCTTGTCCAACCTGGCCTTGAACACCTCCAGGGAGGGAGCAGCCACAACCTCCCTGGGCAACCTGTGCCAGTTTTTCACACCCTCCCTGTAAAGAACTTCCTCCTAACATTCAGTCTACATCTCCCCTCTGCCAGTTTAAACCCATTGCTCCTTGTGTGGGTGTCCAGCTTACCTAACTAATCTCTAACTTGACCAAGGCAAAGTCTTCCTTTCTCCAGGCTTTTTCTTTTAATTCCAGGGACAGGGATTCCTGAAGGCCAGCCTTAGCTGTAAAGACTGAAGCAAAGAAGGCATTCAGGAAGATGACCTCTGTCATAAGCTCAGCATTTGACTGTCAAATTCAACACCATGCGGGCAGTACTAGTCCCTGGCAGCCCTAGGCAGGTTGATGAGAGAAGCAAATTCTGCAAAACAGGGAAACAAAGGCAAGTGGGAAGCCACACAATGCATTTTTTGTCTGCACATATGTGAAGTTCATTGTCAGAAGCCATCCTTTCCTCCAACTGCAGGAGAAGGCTGCAATTGTGGAAATGGCTAACAATGATTTGGAAGTAACAGGGGCTCAAGCGCATCTAGGCAGAAGTACTGGGTGTTCAAAAGGACAAAATGGAAAGCCCTCTAAAGCCCAAGCAAGGATAAACATGCTGTTTCTTTTGCTAAAACTGGCTACTGAGCAGCTTTGCTTCCCTTATAACTCCCAGCAGTTGAAAGTTTGTTGCCAGATCTGCTGTATCTCAAACGCAATATTCAGTGCCGCATCTCATAATGAGGAACTGGTTAAAGACAGGACAATCTTTTTGACTTCTAGTACTAGAAGTTGTCTGCTTAGGAATGTTCTTGCATGCTCTGGGCCTGTCTCTGCTTTTGATGTGAGTCTGTAGTTTCACATGTAGACTGTAAGCACAGAACATCTGTATAAATCATCAGGTAAACAGGTGACAGTGAACAAAGCCATGCTTTAATGAATCATAGAATTAACCAGGTTGGAAGAGACCTCCAAGCTCATCCAGTCCACCCTAGCACCCAACCCTATTCAGTCAACTAGACCATGGCACTAAGTGCCTCATCCAGTAATTGCTGGGGAAGTTACCCAAAAGAAAAGCTGACTTCTCTTTCCTGAGAAAGGCATAACAGTCCTTCTGATTTTCAGGTGTTAGTGGAAGCATCATTCCCCACCTTTGGTTTTTTTTGATGGCTTAGGCAATAAGCATTTTCTCTTTCAATAATCATGCCAAGTTCATACCTTGCAGATTTCTTGTTTGCACTTCATCTCTGTATAACCTCTCCTGGCTGTCTGCATAGCTTCTTAGCATCCGGCACTTTAATGGTTTTATTGCAGCAGGAGCTCTGCTGCAATGGCCATTTCCTTACTCCATTACTACTCCATCATCACTTTCTTCTTTGTCAACTCCTTTTGCTGTCTCTCATCTCTTTCCTCACTTGCAAGCTTCATTAGAGCCTATCCCCACCCTGCTCATAAACCTTCATTCACTGTCAGGAGGCTGACTTCCACCTTCATCAACCACAACCAAGCTCCTCTGCTATTTTCTCCTCAGGCTTGGGAGGAACTCCTCATTAAGAATGTGCAATGCTCCCTCCCTTTCTCCCAGCTCCTGTTTTCAGAAAGACTCTTGTTTGAACACTCCAGGTCAAAATCCTGTCAGCAGTTTGTGGGACCTGCAGGACAGCTAAACTTCTCCTATGCTCTCTTGTGTCTCTGACCCAGTTTTTTGTGTTTATGTTGCAAGCAAGGACTGTGTTCTTGTGTGCTGAGTAGGATAGTGGGATCCCAAATCTGTGACAGCCACCAGTGACTCACTGTATGAGAGTGTGCTTGGGCAGAAGGAGAGGAAGGGAGAGGGAAGTATGCAGAGATTTAAAGAAGCTCCTTGCCCTCCCTTTAAATGCTCTCTTTGATACACCTTAGCACTGTCCCTCTTGGGAAGTGCAGTGGAGACTTCATAGACCTTTACTTCAGCTCCAGCTCTGGCCTGGCTTTCTCCAGGAATGCAGGGAACTACATAGCCTGCTTTCAGATATTGCATTACAGTCTGCAGCCAAGGCAGAGCTTTGGAGTGGAAAACCCAAGACAGCCTCAAAGAATTGGGAACTGGATTGATAGGCAACTCCTTCTGTGTAGCTCTGCTTTTCACATTGCCCTGCTCTCCCTTTTCCTCTAGGCTTAATCTTGAGGAGAGTTAAGTGCTTGCCTTCTCCCAGAGCCTTGCTATTCTGAACAGTGCAGCTTTTTACTGTCAGGTGCATCCTTCCTCTGTGACTATCCCTAAAAGGAGAAGCAGCACACACAGGGGAGAAAAGAGTGTTGTGAAGGATAGTTTATAAATGACTTCAGTGAAGCAGAGTGATGTGTCATTCTGGCAGCAAGCCCATTAAAGAGGAAGCACTGCTCTTGAATGTGTTCAGCTGGGGTTTCTGAGAACTCCTTTATACCCACTCATTATCCATTTCACATTCTGGAAGTGGATGGTTATGTTTGCCTATGAAATGCAGATCTTAATAGTTTTCTGCAGCACTACATCACTTAGCTCTCAGCTAATACAAACCCAAGCTAGTAATTAACATTAAATGCTGAGGAATGGATCTGATGTGATGAACACTCAGCACATAATGACAATGCTGTGATTTCTTACTTGGAAGCCATCGTGGTCTTACAACATAACCAGTCATTACAGATGCCCAAACAGAGCTGGGATTAAGAATAGGATCTGGTTACACTTGCAAACCTAATTGTTGCTAGTCTGGTAGAAGTTGCACTCTCAGGCTCCACTCGAATGGAGAGCAGCTCTGGCATCCATTGTCATTTCACAGTGGTGTAAAGCTATTTATGCCAGAGAAATCCCAGCTGAGCCATGAATTACACACAGAGCAGGCACACCATGGAAAATGCAGCTGTGTCAGGGGACCAGGTTTGAGAGAGACTGCTCTACAAGGCCAGCTAGTACACTGTGGAGTGGGACAATGTAAGTGGAGCACAATAATTATTAGTAAAATCATTCCTTAGAGCAGCCATTAAAGGGACAGCAGAACTGCAACTCGAGCGTGCCAGGCGCTGCAAAACTAGCAGCTGATTCCTGCTGGACAAGCAGACAAAGCAAGGGGGAGGCTGGAAACGTTGCCCTTGATGCTGCTAAGAGTGGGAATGTCAGGAGGAGGTGAACATGCTGCAGCCTTTCTGGGTCCTGCTGCTTCCTATGAGGAGCGGCTGAGGGAGCTGGGGGTGTGCAGCCTGGAGAAGAGGAGGCTCAGGGCAGACCTTATTGCTCTCTACAGCTACCTGAAGAGAGGTTGTAGCCAGGCAGGGGTTGGTCTCTTCTCCCAGGCAACCAGTGACAGAACAAGAGGACACAGCCTCAAACTGTGCCAGGGCAAGTTTAGGTTGGATGTTAGGAAGAAGTTCTTCACAGCAAGAGTGATTGAGTGATTTGCATTGGAAAGGGCTGCCTGGGAAGGTGGTGGAGTCACCATTGCTGGAAGTGTCTAAAAGAGGTTGGATGAGGCACTTAGTGCCATGGTTTAGTTAATTAGAAGGGTTAGGTGATAGGTTTGACTCGATGATTTCAGAGGTCCTTTCCAACCTGGTTAATTCTGTGATTCTGTGATTCCAGGGAACTGGTGGTGGCAGTGACTGTGAGGGCTCCTGTGGGACCATAGCTTCAGGGATGAGCCCTGAACGTGAGGCCATGTTTCCAGTATCTTGATTCTCAGAATGAGCTGAGCAAGAGAAAAAACTCAGTTTCTTGCACCATGTAACACTGCTGTACAGTCCCAGCTGCTTTGTGCTGGGGGGGTTCCAACCCCTTAAAAGTCAGCTAGGGAAGACTTGTGATAGAGAAACACAGGGAAGAGGCTGCTCTCCACTGTGGGATGATGACCTTCCCTCTCTATAAAGCCCTCTCCTTCCCCAGTTTAGCCGCTGCTGCTGCAGCATTTCTCTGTCAAAGAGGAGAAACTTGGTGGTGCAGTGGTGATGCCCAAGAGCTGTGGGGAGGAGAAGACATGCCCTGGAGCCCATCAGGTGCCCTGCCATCCTGTGTCTCTCCAGCTTGGATGCTCAGTGCTCATGACACAGAGGAGAGGGACACAAAGCAACGTTTAAAAAAAAAAGGAGCATGTGGTGGCCTTAGCTGTCAAAATTTCTTCATCTGGCAGTAGACTCAAGCAGAAATAGGAGGTAATGTTCAAGCACAACAAACAACATCATGGCAGGAAAATATGAGACTGAATGCTCCTCATGTGATTTGTGTTTTGGTTTGGGTTTTTGGGGAGGTTCTTTTGTAGGGGAAGGCAGCTGAGAAGGCAGAATCCAAGCAGACAATAAAAAACAGGTGGGAGGAAGGGATGAGGAATGAGAATAAGGGAGTAACAGATAAGAAAAAAAAAATCAAAGAGTGAGCCCAAGGTGAAGAAAGAGATCACAAGCAATTTACATAGACTTGGAACAAAGAGGTCATCATCTCAGGCCAATTTTGAGTGCACCATATCAAAGCTTAACCTCACCCTGACCAAAATGTTCCACATCCATATCAGGAGGACAATAAAACAAGTTCCCTATGAAAGTTCACACAGGGCAGCAGCCTGGAAAATACAATGATGTGAATCCTAAGAATGGGGAAAAAAAGATAGAGGACTGACAGGTATTCACCCAGTTTACCTTGGAAAAAGTAATTCCAGCCATTAATTCCAGCAAAACTGAAACTTGTCTCAAACACAAAGGCTGGGTCACAAAACTTGCCTCCCTGAAGAGTGCTTTGCAACTCCTTGCAAATGCTCAGTAATTTGTGTCTTACCATCAAATAACTTATTTTCCCTCTTCCTGATGAAAGTAGATCTTTTAACTGCCGTAAACTGAGCTACATAGAAACTTTTCTACCAGATGCAGTACTCCAGGACACAGTATTCCAGGAATACTGTGTCCAGTTTTGGGTTCCCCAATTCAAGAGAAATAGGAATTTGCTGGAAAGAGTCCAATGGAGAGCCATGAGGATGAGCTGGGGACTCGAGCATCTCCCCTATGGAGAGAGCCTGAGAGCCCTGGGGCTGCTTAGTCTGGAGAAGAGAAGGCTGAGAGGGGATCTGAGCAATGTCTATAACTGAGGGGTGGGTGTCAAGTGGAGGGGGCCAAGCTCTTTTCAGTAGTGCACAGCAAGAAGCCAAGGAACAATGGATATAAACTGGAACAGAGAAGGTTTCAGTTCAACATGAGGAGAAACTTCTTTGGAGTGAGGGTGACAGAGCCTTGGAGCAGGCTGCCCAGAGAGGTTGTGGAGTCTCCTTCTCTGGAGACTTTCAAAACCCACCTGGATGCATTCCTGTGCAAACTTCTCTGGGTGATGCTGCCTCAGCAAGGGGGTTGGACTGGATGATCTCTGGAGGTCCAACCTCTAATGTTCTACAATCCTGTGATTCTGTGATGCTGAACATCAGACCAAATTGCCTCGCGGGCACCTCTCTTGGGCTTATGCCTTTGCTCTGTGTGTTTTTAAGATTTCATCTGGCTTAGAATAGGCTGCAGTTGAAACAGCAGGCATTTGTAATATATATCCACGGTTCCCTCCTCAATTAATTTAATCCCCAAAGACACAGAAACAGGTTTTCAAGGGAAAATTCTTCATGTACCCTTTCAGTTGGCCCTTCTTTTTCTCTCTTCCTTTATGTTTCAGTTTTTAGTGTAAAAATGTTGCAGTCATGACATGTCATGTTTGACTGCTGGTAATTTCGTTTCCCAGCTTTGTTCAGTTTGCCTTGAGGCTACTGGATGCAAAATGCACAAAGGAAAAATTAAAAAAAAAAAATTTGAGCCTAGTAGGGTAGGGTCAAGACCTGAGTATGAATGGAGAAGGGATAATCTCTGGCATTGTGTCTTCATGCACATTCTGCAATGGCATATATGAATTTTTAATCTATTAGTTTTCTAAATTATTCATGGCAGAGAAATAGAATAAGGAGGGGGAAAGCAATGGCAGCAAGGACCTAAAATCTGCATCCCTGTGCAGCTAATGGTCTCTTTCCTCTCTTGGTATGCTCTGATTCTCCTTCTCTCCACCCTGGTAGCCTTGCAGGCACAGCTGTGAATGGGCATACATTACCTGGCAGTAGTGGAGATGTTCATACCTGATGCTCTTGGGACTGAGCTTTGCAGACATCCCTGTGCTGGTGTCAATGCCAACTTCAGAAGCTGCTACCCCAACTTCTGCCACTCATTTTTCCCTCTGCAGGTCATCTGTGATGACACAGCTGCTTCTGGATCCACAGTGTAAATCACAGAATCACAGAACTTCAGAGGTTGGAAGGGACCTCCAGAGGTCATCCAGTCCAACCTCCCTGCCAAGGGAGGATCACCCAGGGTAGTTCCTCAGGAATGTATCCAGGTGGGCTTTGAAAATCTCCAGAGAAGGAGACTCCACAACCTCTCTGGGCAGCCTGTTCCAGGGCTATGTCACCCTCACTCTAAAGAAGTTTCCCCTCATGTTGAGGTGAAACCTCTGCTCNCACTGCTTGGGGTTGTTGTGGCCAAAGTGCAGAGCCTGACACTTGGACTTGTTAAAACTCATGGTGTTGGACTGTGCCCATCTGTCCAGCCTGTCCAGGTCCCTCTGCAGAGCCCTCCTACCCTCTAACAGATCCACACATGCTCCCAGCTTGGTGTCATCTGCAAACTTACTGATGGTGGACTCAATCCCCTCATCCAGATTATCAGTGAAGATATTAAAGAGGACTGGGCCCAGCACTGATCCCTGGGGGACACCACTAGGATGTGGAACCATTGCTCCATGTCTTACTGCTGCCAATCACCAAGAAGAGCTTGGCCCCCTCCACTTGACACCCACCCCTCAGGTATTTGTACCCATTGATCAGGTCACCTCTCAGCCTTCTCTTCTCCAGACTAAACAGTCCCCGGGCTCTCAGTGTCTCTTTGTCGGGGAGATGCTCAAGTCCCGCAGTTGTTCTTGTGGCTCTAATTAGATCAGGCATCTCTTCTGTTTGAAAGAGAGAGGCAAAGGTGTATTTTGAGGTTTCCTAGGTCTCAAAGAAGGCTCTGTCCACAAATAGTTGTTTTGATACGGATGAGGAGGGTTTTGCTCTGGTGTGAGGGTGGGAGTTGGGGTAAGGTTGCTTTGTGCATTGCAGCCTCTGCATTGCTACACCACATCCCGGCTCTGTTCCTGCATGAGAAGTATAAACTGCACAGACTGAGGTGGAAAGCAGGCTTCAGGATGTATAAATGTCCTGAATATCTCTTGGTATCTGACTAATGGCTCAGATGTGTGTCCCCCCCACTAGCAGGGGGTTGGAACTAGATGATCCTTGAGGTCCCTTCCAACCTTACCATTCTATGATTCTCTGATTCTGTGTCTCCAGAGCATAGGTGGTTGTGGTGACCATGCACTGGCTTCCTCTGTGTATAAATGTCTGAACTGAGGACCTTGAGTATCATCTTGAGAAAACAACCAAAATCAAGGTGAAAATATCCTCACAATGGGTGCAGAGCTGTGATTTGGTGAATCAAATCAAGTTTTCCTTTGACAACATCTTGTTATAATAGTGTCAGTAGTGCAGGTGACGTTGTGCAGACCTGGCTTCTGGCTTCTCCAGCCTCTGCTCTGTCAAGTGCTGCCTTGCTGTTACTTCAAGGTGCTACACAGATCAAAAGCAGCTACTTAAAGATGTCTACAGATTTTCAGACCTGCAGCTGTATCTCTCTGTGTATTTGGGCAATACACAGCACAAGTGATGCATTTTTTTTTAAATTTTTTTTTTTGCATTCCTGTCAAGCAAACAATGAAAGAACAATAAGCAGCATCCTCCAAGGTATTTCTGTCTGCATGCTGTCTCCCCTCTTTATTTCTTTAGGTCAGTAAAACTGGAGGAGCAATCCTCTGCAGGAGCTTTAGTTTTAAATTAAAGATGCTACAAGACTATTATGTCATGAGGCATCATGAAAAATATACTTCCAGGAGATCGGATTGACACTTCCACCCTGTAAGTGCACAGTGCAACAGCTACACATACTGCTAATGTTTGTGTAGGCACCATGTAAGGTCCTCCAGGGCAGGCAGGGAGGCACTGCCTTTGTTCTCTCACCTGCACTGAATAAAGAGTGTTATCAGAGTGCAGATAAATCCTGCCAGGGAGTTTTGTTACGCTTGGAAGGAAAATAATATGATGTGTTACAAAGCCTGGAAGGTGATAAGGAAAGACAAACTTTGCCTTGAGTTGTTTTAAATAGAGGGTGCTTTGTGCACGGGCATCTGCATGAGGGGACATAGCAGTGATGAAGAGGGCCCCATGAAGAGATTGACAGCTGCATTTAGACACTTAAATTCTAACGCCCTGCCTTGTGCCTGTTTCCTGAGCCACCTTCAGGTAAAAAGCTAACACAGAGTGTCCCTGCTGGAACGTTTGAGACCAGTTTTCTTCACTGCCCAGCTGCTCAGCCATCAAAGCTGTGTGGTCTTACATTTTCCTCCACAGTATCCACTCTTGGAGAGATGGATAATACTCTGCAATACCCTCTTTGGAGTCTGCTCTAAGTCCTGCTGTGTGCAGCCATGAAGCTGTAAGAAAACTGTATGATAAGGTTGACCTCAATGAACCTTTTTGTGGTTTGCCTTCACAGAACCATTGAGGTACAGACAGAAGATCATAGAATCATAGAGTGGTAAGGTTGGCAGGCACCTCAAGGATCATCTAGTTCCAACCCCCTCCATAGGCAGGGACACCTCCCACTAGTACAGGTTACTCAAGGCCTTGTCCAACCTGGCCTTGAACACCTCCAGGGAGAGAGATGAGTCCTGGTAGAGCCTGGCTGGAGTTCTGTGTCCTTCTTTCCATACTGAAAGAGCAAGTGTAGGGCTGCTGCTTTGGCAAAGCCACCTGCAATGGTCACTGCTGCGTGGAGATTGCTCTTGATGGCATCAGGGTTTATGGGTAAATTTGTGCCACCAACAGTACCACAGAGAAAGGGAATAACTGAGGCAAGCATCTAACTGGCTAGGGATGGGAACAGGCCCAGGAATGAAATAAAGCTGTGGGGAGGTGAGTCTGCCACAGGTGTTAGGTGCTCCACACTACCTAAGACTGGCTCTGCTCATGGCCCTGGAAGGGGTGAGTGGCCCAGCTGGCACACCTGCAGGGATTTGGCCTTTTAACATGGTCACAGCAATAGCCCAGCAGAGACACCCAACAGCTGGAGTCAAGCCTCTGCCTTGGCTTGATGGTCTGCTTGCCAGGATGAAGATGACTTCTGAGTGTCTTGTGAAGTGCAGGGAGACTGGGTGTAGTGGTTTAAGGCTTATTGGAATATTCTAATAAGAGAAATTAGATAATTGGTTGTAAAAGAGTAACAAAGATAAAGTCTACATCATTCATTGGTTTGGTAAAAGGGATAAAAAGCCAAAGTATAAACAATTCATTCTTCTTTGGTTTTGGGCACTGGATCTCTTTGCTTTTCCTTCACTCCACTCTAATCTCTTCCACTAACCTTGGCTGACCAGCTAGCAAGTGAGCTTTGCTGGCTGTTTACTGTCTGGGAGAGAAAGAGGTTGGCATTGGACCCTTCTGGGCTTTCTTTGTCCTGGGGGGAAGTTTGGACTTCTGTGTTATTTCTAAATTGTACATGATTGTAAATGCATGCAAATGTATTGTGTATATATGCTTGCAAATTCAGCTTTGCTGTAAATAGAGCTTCATCTCACTTCCNGCATGCAAATGTATTGTGTATATATGCTTGCAAATTCAGCTTTGCTGTAAATAGAGCTTCATCTTACTTCCAGTCCATCTGAGCTGTAAATAGAGCTTCATCTTGCTTCCAGTCCATCTGAGCTGGTCTGGTAAATTCTGACTGGGGAGTGACAGTTCCTAACTGTCCAAAAGGAGTTTCATTTCGATGAGATCTCCTGAAAGACAAATACTTCAGCAAAGAGCTACACCTGGACTGTTAATTCACTCAGAAAGACCCTGAGGAGTAGCAACCCAGATGATCCTGAGGATGCTTGGCAGCAAGAATTTGCCCCCCAAGTCTCCTCAGTGAGTTACCCTAAGGACATCCTGGTTGTTGCTAACAAAGTCCAAAAGGAGTTTAATCTCGATGGGATCTCCTGAAAGACAAACACTTCAGAAAAGAGCTACACCTGGACTGTTAATTCACTCAGAAAGACCCTGAGGAGTAGCAACCCAGATGACCCTGAGGATGCTTGGCAGCAAGAATTTGCCCCCCAAGTCTCCTCAGTGAGTTACCCTAAGGACATCCTGGTTGTTG
>WBNM01035999.1:6252-18773 GCA_013399055.1 Ramphastos sulfuratus | reverse complement strand
TCTTCTCCAGACCAAGCAGCCCACATGCCCCAAGCAGCTGGCAGCTGGCCAGGCTGAGTGCCAAAGCAGGCCCTGCTTTGCCAGGTGACACCAAACCCAGAGCAGTGGCTCCTTTGGCCCTTGCAGAGCCAGCAGGCTTCTGCTGGTTGCTTCTCACTGGCTTGGGCAAGTGTCAAATGGCTCAAAGATTAATTACCATGTAACTGGCTGGGTTTCCATCTCCACAGAAGACTGCAGTGGAAAAGACAGAAGTGCTGGGATGATTTGCCCTGGTATTACACAGCAGATTACTCTGTACTTAGAAGACCATCAGTTGCCATGCAATTAGACCTCCAACACAAGGAAGTCCATGATAGGTTTCCAAATCACTCTTCTCCCAATGTCAGACAAGCAGAGGGATGCAGGCTGAAGCCTCATTAGGTGCAGTTAAAGCTGTTAAGTAGTTTAAAATGCAAGGTAGGGGAGGTGCAATCAGAGGGCACCAAGGCCACCTGCACCTGTCACTGAGAGGGAGGGAAAACCAGAGCAGTTTGTCTAGGAAATGCAGGAAAGCCAAAACAAAAAGAAGGGCTTTGAGGGAGCTGTGTGTGCCAGGTGGCTGAGGGCTGAATGGCAGCAATGGACTCAGAGCTTTGTTAGGGAGAGCTTTGCCCATGGTGATGGATTCTGCTGAACCACAGAGCTGCATGGCTGCTGGATCCTGCCTCATGGGGTGATGCTCCGGGGGCTGGGTCCTGCCTCATGGGGTGATGCGCCTGGGGCTGGTTTCTGCCTCATGGGGTGATGCTCCGGGGGCTGGGTCCTGCCTCATGGGGTGATGCGCCTGGGGCTGGTTTCTGCCTCATGGGGTGATGCTCCGGGGGCTGGGTCCTGCCTCATGGGGTGATGCGCCTGGGGCTGGTTTCTGCCTCATGGGGTGATGCTCCGGGGGCTGGGTCCTGCCTCATGGGGTGATGCGCCTGGGGCTGGTTTCTGCCTCATGGGGTGATGCTCCGGGGGCTGGGTCCTGCCTCATGGGGTGATGCGCCTGGGGCTGGTTTCTGCCTCATGGGGTGATGCTCCGGGGGCTGGGTCCTGCCTCATGGGGTGATGCGCCTGGGGCTGGTTTCTGCCTCATGGGGTGATGCTCCGGGGGCTGGGTCCTGCCTCATGGGGTGATGCGCCTGGGGCTGGTTTCTGCCTCATGGGGTGATGCTCCGGGGGCTGGGTCCTGCCTCATGGGGTGATGCGCCTGGGGCTGGTTTCTGCCTCATGGGGTGATGCTCCGGGGGCTGGGTCCTGCCTCATGGGGTGATGCGCCTGGGGCTGGTTTCTGCCTCATGGGGTGATGCTCCGGGGGCTGGGTCCTGCCTCATGGGGTGATGCGCCTGGGGCTGGTTTCTGCCTCATGGGGTGATGCTCCGGGGGCTGGGTCCTGCCTCATGGGGTGATGCGCCTGGGGCTGGTTTCTGCCTCATGGGGTGATGCTCCGGGGGCTGGGTCCTGCCTCATGGGGTGATGCGCCTGGGGCTGGTTTCTGCCTCATGGGGTGATGCTCCGGGGGCTGGGTCCTGCCTCATGGGGTGATGCGCCTGGGGCTGGTTTCTGCCTCATGGGGTGATGCTCCGGGGGCTGGGTCCTGCCTCATGGGGTGATGCGCCTGGGGCTGGTTTCTGCCTCATGGGGTGATGCTCCGGGGGCTGGGTCCTGCCTCATGGGGTGATGCGCCTGGGGCTGGTTTCTGCCTCATGGGGTGATGCTCCGGGGGCTGGGTCCTGCCTCATGGGGTGATGCGCCTGGGGCTGGTTTCTGCCTCATGGGGTGATGCTCCGGGGGCTGGGTCCTGCCTCATGGGATGATGCTCGTGGGGCTGGATTCTGCCTCGTGGGGTGATGCTCGTGAGGCTGGATCCTGCCTCGTGGGATGATGCAGTAGGTATCCCTGTGGGTCAGGAGAAGGAGATCAGGACACCCTACCTGTGCCTGCTGCCTCCCTGCCTCCTGGAGCATTAAGAATGCCTTTGATTGTCAAGAACAGATTCCACCAGCAGCTCACCACACCCCTCAGGTGCCTACCAAAGCAGCAAGCCTGTTCTGATCAACATACAGCAAGTCTGACTGTAAAGCAAGATCATGCCCACCTCAGACCAAGCTGCAGTTTGTCTCTGCCCTCTTCAAATCAAACACAGTCCCTTGTGAGGTGGCAGCTCCCCAGCAAGCTCGTGGTCTTCAGTGTGCCAATGAGCCAAATGCCCTTCTGAACCCATTCATGCCAAGAACCCAAGTCAAAGAGCAAAGTGTGCACCTCTAATAGCAATCATTATTTAAAATCTTGTCTTGGGCAGCCACTTGTCCCTGCCTCAGCCCCACAAAGAGTATCCATAAGGTCAACAGCTTCTGGAGAGACGCAGCAGGAACGCAGAGAGCGTGGAGCAATTGATTGCTGAGGATGGAATGAGCTGTATGTAAATAGTCTGTCTCAAGAGTGACCAGAGCCAGGAGATGTGCTGCCTGATTGCAAATATTTACAAAGTTGTCAGCTTGAAGGTGAGGCAAATGTTGGGAGCAGTGTGTAGGTGTTAGCAGGGGGACAGTGCAGTGAGGCACTAGGGACATCAGGAAAAAGTTTTTCAGGGAGAGAGTGATAGAAACAGGATGCACCAAAGTATTGATCTGAGTTTTGCAGATCCTCAGTGTCCTCAGTGACAGAGGGAGCTGGGGATGGTTAGTTTGAGGAAGAGGAGGCTGAGGGCAGACCTCATTGCTGTCTACAACTACCTGAAGGGACATTGTGGAGAGGCTGCTGCTGGGCTCTGCTCACAGGGAATTGGAGACAGAACAAGGGGGAATGGCCTCAAGCTGAGGCTGGGAAGGTTTAGATTGGACATTAGGCAAAAGTTTTTTCCTGGAGAGAGTGGTCAGGGAGTGGAATGAGCTGCCCAGGGAGTCCCCCAGCCTGGGTGTGTTTCAGGGTGGTTTGGATGTGGTGCTTGGGGTTATGGTTTGAGGTGAATCTTGTAGAGCAGGGTTCTAGGTTGGGCTTGGTGATGCTGAGGGGCTTTGCCAGCCTGAGTGTGGCTGTGAGTTTGTGAAGGCTGAGGCTGGGGACAATCAGTGTGGCAAAGAGGAAACTTCCACCCTGTAGACAAGACTCACTCGTGATTTCCTGAGGCAGGCTGTGAGCTGTCTGCTGGGAGATTTGGATTGGCACCTATCAATACCTTAGCAAATCCTTTAGGGCCCTCTCTCACGAAGGGAAGAGGGCAGGGTGAGATTTAATAGGGTTTCTCTCAGCTCTGCTCCCTGGGCTGAGAGGCTGTTGCCTAGGCAGACACATGTGTCATTGCCTGTGCATGCTGCGTGCACACACCTAACCCTCCTGGGCTGGAGCAGCTTAGCCAGAGGCAGCAAANTCAGCTCTGCTCCCTGGGCTGTGAAGCTGTTGCCTAGGCAGACACATGTGTCATTGCCTGTGCATGCTGCGTGCACACACCTAACCCTCCTGGGCTGGAGCAGCTTAGCCAGAGGCAGCAAACCCAGCCAAGGCTTTCAGCCCATCGTTGGTAGTCACGTTTCTCCTTGAAGTAAATGCTCCAGCAATGACATAATTGAGGACTGTCCTGTCTGCTCAGCACATGTCTGCAGGGGTCATTCATCCTACCAGACACTGCAGAACATTAGCGGTTTCTTTAGACTCTCTCTCTCCTTCCATCCTTCCTCTTGTGGCTAACCCTAATGGAGAACTGGTGGCTAGAGGCTCCTGGAGGAAAGCTTGCCCACTTCAGAGCTGACCATCAAGGAGCAGCTCTATATCATAGCAAACCCAGTCAGATGTGTCCTGCCGGGTGCTGGGTTTGTGAAATGGTCCCGGTGGGGCTCGCTGGGCTGGAGCATCTGGCTGGCTACAGGAAGGGCAGCAGAAGGCAACCAGTCAGATCTGCATGGCCACTTAGTGCTTGAGGGCTCTAACAGCAGCTGGGTACCAGGTTCCTCTGGTTGTGACTTTCCTTATTTATTTGCAGTGATGGCTACATAAAGCAGGGAGGCAGAATATCAACACAGTGGTGTCAAACTTCAGCAGCTCAGTCCTGCTCGAGGGCATCTGGAAACAGGACCCAAAACAGGGAAAAAACTTCAATGCACAGGAAGTCTCAGGTGGAAAAACAGTGTAGGAGATGATGCAATGCTTCATTCCTTCTCATTTTCAAACTTAGCTTGTTTCTAGCTGGACCCTGCAGCCAAACCCCAGCCTTGCCCAGGGAAGTTGTGGCTGCTCCCTCCCTGGAGGTGTTCAAGGCCAGGCTGGATGAGACCTTGAGTGCCCTGTACTAGTGAGAGGTGTCCCTGCCTATGGCAGGGGATTGGAACTGAATGATCCTTGAGGTCCCTTCCAACCTTACCATTCTATGATTCTATGATTCACCTTCTGCAGATGCCAGCCTTCTGGCTAGTGCTAGTTTTGGTTCTGCCCCTTCCCAGTGCAGCTGTTGCTGTGCCCTCCTCACAGCTGTGCTCAGATGGGTGCAGTCCCTTCTCTGCCTGCCCCTCTTTGGCTGTCTCAACATCTGTATGTGCCACACTATCTTTTGATAGGAATGCTTCAACCNGATGATCTTTGAGGTCCCTTCCAACCTTACCATTCTATGATTCTATGAACAGGCCTGGGAAGGGCATGTGGAGGGCAACCTCCCTTATTTTTAGGTCCAAGGAAAGTTTAGCCTTTGGCATTGTAGATTCATTGTGTGTCTACATTGACCTAACTCATGGTGGGCAGGTGGAGGGAGGAGGTTTGCCTCTGCTGTGAAATGCAGCTCTCCATTCAGCTGTGGCACAGCTTTCCCACTGGCACTGATGAGTTTAATCACATCATTAGTAGGTGTGACACTGCAGCCCCCGATGAGGAGCTCTTTATTTTAACACAACTTGCAACGTGTTTGTCTGAGATGCCATCTGTGCCTGCACTGCCTTCATTAGGAGAGGAAGCCTGTGCATCTTCTGAAGTTGTTCTCTATTTCTCTGATGTTCCCTGCTGAGAAACCACTGTTCAGCTGGGAGGGGGTGTGGGGTGTGTGAGAACTTGTACCTGAAGGAAAACATCATCACCCAAAATGCTTAAACAGGCCAAATAAACCGTTAGAAAGAGCACCACTGGGAACCATCCTCAACTGGCCTGCAGGAAACTGGCTGGAAGGAATAATCCAACTCTTTTATTGCTGTAAGAATCCAACTACTTTACTGCTGTTAAGTTTTTCATCTTGGTAAAGCACTAAGACCCCATCCTTTAATCTGAAGGACTCTTAAACTTTCAGGAAAGCAAGAAACACTTTTCTCTTTTAAAAGGGCTTTTGGTGGTTTTGGTACCTCTTTACCACAGCTACACATAGAATGGTCAGGACTGGAAGGGACCACAAGGACTATCCAGTTCCAACTGCTGCCATGGGAAAGGACACCTCACACTAGATCAGGTTGCTCAGAGCCTCACCCAGCCTGGCCTTAAACACCTCCAGGGATGAGGCTTCCACCACCTCCCCGAAAGCCCCTGGGTTGCGTGCCCAGCTTTTAGAAACAAAAGATTTGGGGCTGCAGATCTCAGCATCTAATCTTCCCCCTTAAAAACCTCCACCCTCAGCTATACATTGCTACAGGTGCCCCTTGCTCCCCCTCCCCCACCCCAGGCAGCATGCCCACAGCGTTTCACTGCTGCTTGACAAGACTCCCAAACGACAAAGCGGGCAGGAGCTGCCAGAGCTGTGGTCCAGCTGCAGAGAAAGAGAGGGACTGCTTCTGTAGGGAGTTCCCATACCCTGTGTTGTATTAAATTTCTGTCTGTATGCTGCCAGGCCCCTGCTCATTGAATCTGACATTAACAAGAAATAGATTTCCAAACAATCTAGCCTAATGAATTTTGAATATTATTATGATTAATGCCAAGGCAGTTGAACTGATTATCCAGCAACCAGAAGTTAAGTAATGGAGCCTTATCTAAATCATGTGCAGTCGTCAGTCAGGAATGGCTCTGACTGCAGACAGACAGAGAGCATTATTGGGTACCCAGAGGGGAGGCACCGTCAGGACACAGAGAGAAGGACTATGGAAGGGGAAGATTATGAGATACCAATCTAAAAGCATTTTAGCATAGAGGGATCACACATGCAAGTGCTTTATTGCTCCTGCATCCTAAGCTGCATGTCTCAGGCCATTTGGAGACTTTGCTTTCATAACACCAGGTTAAGAATTTCTGGGACATCCTGATTCCTCCTCCCTAAAGCCAGAAACTGAGCTGATTTTCATTGCCTGCCTTGCCAGAAGAGCAGAATCCTGATGGACGTGATTCTTGCATCAGGATGGTTTAACTTCTCCTCTATCTGATTAGCTTTTGAGCTATTAAACACTTCTTGTAGAATTACCAGCTCGCTGCAAAATGATAATGCAGATCAGTCATGGGTAATTTCTGTTGCTACTTGCAGTCTTTGCAGGCTACAGATCCCCTTTGAAGTTGGGAGTAGCTGACAGCTGTGCTGTTTGGTGGGTATTGCACAGCTCAGAGCAGACCTGTCCTAAGCCAGACTCTGGGGTGGTGCTGCAAGGGGCTCCAGGCTGGTGGCAATGACTTGGTAGATCCATATGGTGCCTGACAAACTATCTGATGGCTGTAGTTTGAATATTTTTAAGTGGCCTTCCCACCACCTGCTGTTATCTGGGCAGTGAGCAGGAGAAAGGTGGCTTAGTAGCTTTTGAACAGATGTGGTACCCATGTTATAGCNAGTTTATAAATCTGTGAGGATTGGGGGTCAGGAGAGGGGGGGACAGGCTTTGCTCACTTGCTCCCTGTGACAGGACAAGGAGCAATGGATGGAAGCTGCAGCACAGGAGGTTCCAGCTCAACACAAGGGGCAACTTCTTGCCTGGAAGGGTCCCAGAGCCCTGGCACAGGCTGCCCAGAGAGGCTGTGGAGTCTCCTTCTCTGGAGCCTTTCCAGGCCTGTCTGGATGTGTTGCAGTGTGCCCTGAGCTGGATTGTCTGGTTCTGCTCTGGCAGGGGTTGGACTGGATGAGCTCTTTGGGTCCCTTCCAACCCTGACACCCTGTGAGCCTGTGAATCCTTCATTGCAGTCAGGGGTCTTGCCACTCTGGGCCACAAGAAGCTTTCAGCAGGTGAGCCAGGGGATCAGGAGGCTGGGCAGTTCTCCTTCACCTCAGAAGGCTTTAGTGGCAACTGCCAGGACAGAGGTTGAGAGCCTGTTGATGGTCTCACTGACCTCTTTAACAGGTGCTTTGCAAATGTGCAGCTGCACTGCTCCCATCTCTTCCCAGCTGAACCAGGCAAGGCTGGAATTCCTCACAGGCTGTGTGCTGGCTTTTGGAGCACTGAAGTGGTAGGCAAATGAGAAGCTGCCCTTCGTTCCTCTGCTGGCTGGTTGTGCAGCCCTTTCCTGGCAGTGGGTGCTGCTGCTCTGAGTTCTGGGCAGGAAAGGGGAGGGGTGAGCTGTGGTAAGGAGCACACCAAACAGGTTATTGGCAAACACAATTAAAAATATATGTGTGATCACTCCTCAGTTTCCCTTTTCTCAAGCATCCTCTGCATTACCTCTGGCATTTTTAGATGGCAGATAATATAACTGAGAGGGCTCTTGGGTACAGGCAGCAGCAGTGATTTATCTCAGGCCCTTTTGAGGTAGCAGAATTTACCTCTAGCTACAGCCACCCCTCCACGTCTGTCCTCCCCCCACCCCCATTTGCATAAGTAATTGGCAGCTTGTTAATAGCTCATTAGGAATGCTGAAAACCGTGGGATTAAAACACAGTCAGTGGAGCAGAGATGAGGGGAAGAAAGGCCACTGTCCCTGCCTGCAAATTCCACCACTTGATTGGGCCTGATTCAGCCTTACAGGTCATAAAGCAGCTAGATTGTTAAATGAAGTAAGGAAAAACAATGTCAACGGCAGCCTTTATTTTTAGACTCCTGTTTAAACACAGTGAGTGCATCTGGGGGGAACAAACAGTCCCTTGCCAAGCAGTCCTACTGACAGCAGGAAGGTCTCACCCCCTTCTCAGTTTCTCATTAACCCTGCCTGGGCAGTTCTTTCTGCTCCTGAGCAAGTCCATCTGGCTCTTTACATCACCTCGCAACAGGGACATTTGGTTCCTTTCCCCATCTTCTCTCTGGGTTAAGTCCATCTCTCTCTCTCCCCTCTGGCAGCAGGTGAGCTGCTGGGTGGGGAATGGCTGAGAGCAGCCCTGAGGAACAGGCCCTGGGGGTGTGGGGTGAGGAAAAGCTCAAGATGAGGCTGCAGTGTGAGTGCAGCCCAGACAGCAACTGTGTGCTGGGCTGCAGCAAGAGCAGTGTGGGCAGCAGGGCAAGGGAGGGGATTCTGCCCCTTTGCTCTGCTCTCCTCAGACCCCAGCTGCAGTCCTGTGTGCAGTTCTGGAGCCCCCAGCACAGGAAGGACATGGAAGTGTTGGAGCCAGTGCAGAGGAGGCCACCAAGATGCTGAGAGGGCTGCAGCAGCTCTGCTGTGAGGACAGGTTGAAAGGGTTGGGGCTCTGCAGCCTGGAGAGGAGAAGGCTTCCAGGAGACCTTGGAGTGGCCTTCCAGGATCTGAAGGGGGCTCCAGGAAGGCTGGGGAGGGACTATTGACAAGGTCTTGTAATGCCAGGACAAGGGGAATGGGTTTGAAGTGGCAGAGGGGAGACTGAAAGTGGATGTTAGGACGAAGTTGTTTACAGTGAGGGTGGTGAGACACTGGCACAGGTTGCCCAGGGAGGTTGTGGAGCACAGAAGCACCCAACCTGATCAAAGATCACCACAACCTCCCTGCAGGTCTTCTGTGCTCCACAACCTCCCTGGAGGTGTTCAAGGCCAGGTTGGAGGAGGCCTTGAGTGACCTGTAGTAGTGGGAGGTGTCCCTGCCTATGGCAGGGGGTTGGGACTAGATGAGCTTTGAGGTTCCTTCCCAACTTTCCATTCTATGATCCTATGATCTCCCCTGCTCTGGGCAAGGCTTGGAAGCTGTGTGCCAGCTGCATGCAAGTAGGAGCAACAGCTCCAGGTGGCTTTGTGTATTCAGTAAACCTCCAAACCCCCTTTGTGATGCCTTGCAAAATTGCTGTGCTGCATCATCAGTCAGCAGCGTGTAGGGGAGCAAGCAGCAAGCCCAAGCCCCCATGCTGTGGCACTGCCAGAGCCTGCCAAGGAAGAGATGGTTGGTGTGGAAAGTGAGGATTAGGAGAGGATCAGACCTGCCATTCTCCAGAAAGTGGAGCACAGACATCCAGAGAGCTGCTTGCTGGGGACATAAAAGCCAGGTAAATTGAAATGTTTGGGGGGAGCTCTGTGGTGTTTGCTGGGTTTAAGCTCAGGTTCAGTGCTGGCTGTGACAGCAGTGACAGCTACAGCTCAACACCTGACTGCCAGGAGAGGGCTGCAAGGTGCTGGCTTTGGGATCGCTTTGGGATCAGAAGAGGCTCAGCCTGGGGGCTGCCACAGCCAGAGGGCAGGATGCCTTTCAGTCAGGAGGGCACCTTATGGGGGGGTTGAGGCTACAGTAATTGTGGCAATGGTGCAGGCTCAGCTAGAGCTGGAACCTTTCTTCTGGGTAAGCTGAACAGAAATTGCAGACAAAATACATGTGAATTGCATCTGGTCACAACTTGCAGTTAAACTGAGATACCACAGGCAGCTGACTGTAAACTCTTGGGTACTTAAGAGCCTTAGTAAGGTGGCAGTGAAATCTATGAGGTGCAGGACAGCTTTTGGGTACTTAAGAGCCTTAGTAAGGTGGCAGTGATACCTATGAGGTGCAGGACAGCTTTTGGGTACTTAAGAGCCTTAGTAAGGTGGCAGTGATACCTATGAGGTACAGGACAGCTTTTGGGTACTTAAGAGCCTTAGTAAGGTGGCAGTGAAATCTATGAGGTGCAGGACAGCTTTTGGGTACTTAAGAGCCTTAGTAAGGTGGCAGTGATACCTATGAGGTGCAGGACAGCTTTTGGGTACTTAAGAGCCTTAGTAAGGTGGCAGTGATACCTATGAGGTGCAGGACAGCTTTTGGGTGTTTAAGAGCCTTAGTAAGGTGGCAGTGATACCTATGAGGTGCAGGACAGCTTTTGGGTACTTAAGAGCCTTAGTAAGGTGGCAGTGATAACTATGAGGTGCAGGACAGCTAATGTTCAGCAAAGCTCAGCTCCCTCTGACATATCAGAGCTAATCCCTCTGCTTTGCCCAGGAAACTGTCAGTACTCACACAGACAAAACATGGGCACAGCTGACAGGGAAAGGTCTCAGAGCTGCTGGACCCAGCAGCCAAGGCGAGGAAGGAGTTATGAGCATGTGCTGCCCTTGCCTTGCACCTGAGGAACCACTTTCTCATGCCTTAACCTCAGCTGACAAACCTAGCCTCCCAGAGGTGTGACCTCCAGCAGTGCTGTTTGCTGTTTGTTTTCTACCCAGAGCTCAGCTTAGCCAAACAGAGAAGCTTTTCCTGCTTCTTGCTTGCATTGCTTTTTCTTTTTCTTGCCCTTCTGTTCTCTGGAGTGACCCAGCCACCTGTGGCTCTTATTCATACAAGGCTGTCCAGAACTGCTGAACACCACATCCTGCCCACAGCAGGGATCAGTGTGTCCTGGTGGGGACATACATCTGGCTGCTGGGGGAAGGTTCAGAGCTGAGGATCTTCCAGGGATCACCCAGCTCCTTATGTACTTTAGAGCTGAGGTCTAAAGTACATAAGTTCTGGTGTGTCCCAGCCTGGGATGACATCCAGGGCTACAATTAAAGATCCCAAGTCCCCTCCACCTACAGCAGCAGGAACACAGGCAGCAACCAGGGGGTGTGGGTCCCCTCCACCTACAGCAGCAGGAACACAGACAGCAACCAGGGGATGTGGGTCCCCTCCACCTGCATCAGCAGGAACACAGACAGCAACCAGGGGGTGTGGGTCCCCTCCACCTACAGCAGCAGGAACACAGACAGCAACCAGGGGATGTGGGTCCCCTCCACCTGCATCAGCAGGAACACAGACAGCAACCAGGGGGTGTGGGTCTTACCACTAGGGCGGTGAATTGAGTAGGGAGTGTTTATTTTCTGGAGAGAAATGGTGCCAAGGTGTCCTTTTATTGCTGTGTGATTCTGTACAAACTCCAGTGCCTCAGCTTCCTGCACATAAAAGGGAAGCTCAAATACTGTTGCCTCATGTTAAGACACCTACAGTGGCTCTTCTGACTTTCCCAAGGCAGGAGCAGCAACAGAACCTTCCTAAAGTATGCCAGAAGCAGGAAGAAAGCTGTCAAATGACCAAGGAAAACAAACCAGCTGATTTTTTTTTTTAATTAATTTAATTTCAAAGTTGTGAAGGAAACAAAAGGACTTGAATTGTTGGAGCAGGTCCAGAGGAGGGCCACAAAGATGCTGAGAGGNCAACCTGTGCCAGTGTCTCACCACCCTCAACCCATTGCCCCTTGTCCTCTCATTGCAAGACTTTGTCAATAGTCCCTCCCCAGCCTTCCTGTTGGCTCCCTTTGTGATACAACCCAAACCAGGACCACCTTTAGCACACTGGTATCTGGGTTCCCACCCATACAAAGATCTCAAAAAGGTTTTTTTTTTAGCCCTGCTCTGGTATCTTTGTGGCCCAAACCACAGATACATTGCACAGGCTTCACTGCACTCTGCAGCTCCACTGCCTGCTGCTGTGCTGTGGAACTCACTGGGGAGAGCAACTCATCTTTTCCCTTCCTAATCAGCTGGATGTCATTCAGAAAGCTGGGACAAGGAGAACTTTCTCCCCAGACACCAGCTTTCCTTGGTAGCAGACAAACCTCAAGCCTTATAAAACTCCTTGTACATAGCACTTATAGAGCTTTACATGGTCGGAGTGCTGTACCAGCATTAAGTAATTATCTCTCTCCCTGATGGCCATTAATGCTGGCCTTTCATGAACCTCCCCCAGCTCCCTGAGGTTCAGATCTAATACAGCAATAAGCTGCTCAAAGGGAGTGGCTGGTTCTCTTGCAAGTCTAGGGGCTTGGATGTGTGATGAGACTTGAGAGCAGAGGCCAGGTGCCCTGGAGTATCAGAAACGTGGGGCTGTGGGCTGAGGCATGCACTTGGGAGTATCCATTAGAGCAGGATGGAAATGAGCAGGTGATGCTGCAATCCTGAAACCCAAACAGCAGAAAGGAGACTTTGGCTGCTCAGAGGATATGCACTGGTTGCTCTCTTTATTACCAGGACAGTGCTGCAAAGTGAAAGAGCAAAGCAGTGGGAATACATGTCAGTGTGGGCACGGGCAGTTGGTCTAGGGAGAGAAAATCAGAGAGCTAAAAATGTCAAGGAAACCCAGACAGCCATGGCAATGGACTAAAGAGGCCAGCCTGCAGCTCTGGGAAGCACTGCAATAACAAGGAGAAAGAGTAAGCTTGGCAGCATCATAAGGTTTAAAGAGAGGGCCAGAGTTTGGGTTTAAACTGGCAGAGGGGAGGTTTAGAATGGATGTTAGGAGAAAGTTGTTTGCAGTGAGGGTGGTGAGACACTGGCACAGGTTGA
>WBNM01035997.1:49930-64705 GCA_013399055.1 Ramphastos sulfuratus | reverse complement strand
TGTGTCTATCTCTGCTTGTACATTGTGCTGAGCTGTAAATAGAGCTTCAGTCCTTAACTGCCAGCTGGCTGAGTCTAGTCTGGGGGGTTTTACAAAGTGTGTGGGGGGTGGGGGCGGGGGGGGCAGGGAACTCCCAAACCATCACAGAACTGAATAAAGGAAAGGAATGGTCCTCCTCAGCAAAGTACTGCACTGAACTGATACAGCATAGAGTCACCAAGGCAATTAATTACCTCTTTACTTTTAATAATAACTACTTCAGTTCATTTCAGTACCTTTAGAGCACCATGTTAATACTGTACCAAGTCCACCCACAGAGCAGAAAGATCTGCAAACATCCACACATGACAAGAAAACCAAAGTGGGAAGAGGAAGAAAGTCCTCTAAACCTGAAAAGGCGTAGCACAGATTCTGTGAGGCCAAGCCCATTCTGAATTAGAAAGAACACTGGAGGAAACCTGAAAACTCCTTTATTTCTGCCATGCTGTTTTCCATACCATGCAGGCACAAGCCAGCACTCCTCAAACAACTCCCATTTGCCAGTTTGTTTGCAGGGTGGTTATTCACAGGAGCATCAGCTTTTCATTCCAACAATGCAGATAAAAGTAGTGCACTGAAATGTAAATGTCAAGGAATACAGTACTCAAATGTCAAATCCAACAGAGAAATGTCAGAAACACACTCGCATCTCCCACTGAATAGACCTGCATCTGCACCACTGCAAGCCACAGCACAATATGTAAAGCAAAAGGGGCTTTCTGCAGTTGCTCTGGGAGAGTAGCACCACTGTGTCAATAAAATCAGTATCTGGCAGCCATCTGACTGTATTACTCCAAGTACCTGACACTGGCAATACACAGAGTGGAAGTGATCTGTAGTTTGCAAGGTGGTGGATGGCATTTACAGACAGAAAAGTACAACAGTCGTATTTCAGGCAAATGCCACTTCTGGTTTTGCCAGCTCATCACTAGATAAAGGACTCCAATATAAGGAACTTTCACACAGCAGCCCGTGAAAGCTGAAGGAGACTTGCAGAAAGTTGCAGCTAGATACCTGCCTTAATTTCATAGAATCACAGAATGGGAAGGTTGGAAGGGACCTCAAGGATCATCCAATTCCAACCCTCTGCCATAGGCAGGGACATCTCCCACTAGTACAGGGCACTCAAGGCCTCGTCCAACCTGGCCTTGAACACCTCCAGGGAGGGAGCAGCCACAACCTCCCTGGGCAACCTGTTTGCCAATAGAACCACACACAAATGTGAATTCTTGGCATTTCCTAAATTCCTTCCCTTTTTTTGAGTCCTAGAAGTGCCAACCCATGAATAGAAGAAAAAATTTTAGAAGTAACCAAATCTCTCTCTGGGGCCCTAAACAGAACTGACTTCAAGTAGAAATCAGACTCTTGAGAAATCCAAGTGGGATTAAAAATGTTACTTGCCTTAATTAAAATCACTGATTGTTCCTCAGAGAAGCAAAACTAAACAAGGCAACCCACAACCAAACCAAACAAACAAGGCAACCCACAACCAAACCAAACAAACAAGGCAACCCACAACCAAACCAAACAAACAAGGCAACCCACAACCAAACCAAACAAACAAGGCAACCCACAACCAAACAAACAAGGCAACCAACCAAAAAACCCCCAAACCAAACCAAACCACCAAAACAAACCCAACCAAACCCCCCTACCTCTAATTCTTTACACACTTGACCTTGTGTGAACTTCTGGTCCCAATGAATTCAATGGGCCTTTTGTCATGATTTTGCTCTTCATTATCTCCTTTAGAAGTACTTGGCAATATGTTAATTAGGGAAGATGCATTTGCTTAGACATTCCAGCCAGTCTGCTAATTGCAGCTGCTTCCACTAGAACTGAGAAATCAAAGTGGTTTGGTCGTTGTGTAGTCAGACCCCTAAATACATGAAAATCTGAAGTGCACTTTACTCAGTGTAGCTAACAAAAATGTATCTGACTCCTGTAATTATTGTGATTTGCTTCCAACACTAGCAGCTCACACACTATAAAGGAAAGCCTAATCAGAGCTGAGATATGTGAACCTTTATCAAAACATGGCAACTTCCCTTAAAAAGTTTCTTCTCTATCTTTGATGAGATAGGATCTCCAGCTTCATGATATTGCTCATAAATGCCATATTTATTTAAAGCTCTTCTCCTGCTGAACTTAGTGTAAAACTTAAACTATTTAATAACAATTGTTTTAAATTTTCTTTTGAAGATGCTTCCACAAAGACAATGATCACATTCTCACAATGTATACAGAAATTTCTTTCTAAAGAAAATTTCTTTCTCTGCAGCAGAAAATCTTTCACTGGATCACTGATTGCTGCTTCAAGAAATAAATAAATATTTAAAAAAAAAAAAATGATTGGAACAGATTAAATCTGTTCTGCTCTGGACACTTTCTTCTTTTTAAGCACCTGCAGCAAAACTCTAAGGACACACACCTGCAGTGTAACCTTCAACAGGCAAACCTCTGTCTCTCATATATTTCTCATATAATCCCTCTACCTAATTTTAAACACTCATCTTGGCAGCAATAAACAAATATATACTTCCAGCATTTTACAGTTTAACTTTGTTTTTCTCTTGAACAAGGTCTTGTGATGCAAAGTTTCGTAGCATCACAGAATGGTCTGGGTTGGAAGGGAGCTTCAAAGGTCATCCAATTCAAATTGCAGTCAGCAGGGACATCCTCAACTAGATCAGGTTGCCTACAGCCCTCTCCAGTCTCACCTTCAGGTTGGACAAGGCTTTGAGTGACCTGTGCTAGTGGGAGGTGTCCCTGCCTATGGCAGGGGGTTGGAACTGGATGATCCTTGCGGGCCCTTCCAACCTTACCATTCTATGATTCTATGATTCTCTGATCTCTAGGGTTGGGGCCACAGCCACCTCCCTGAGCAACCTGTTCCAGTGTTCCACCACCCTCATGGTGCAGAACTTGTTGCTAACATCCAATCTCAATCTGCTCTGCTCTGATTTGAAGCCACTGCCCTCGTCCTGTCCCTGCAGGCCTTTGCAAACAGTCTCTCTGCAGCCTTCTTGTAGCTCCCTTCAGGTACTGGTAGGCTGCTCTTAGGTCTCCCTTGAGCCTTTTCTTCTCCAGGCTGAACACCTCCAGCTCCCTCAGCCTGTCCTCATAGCAGAGATGCTCATGGTCTAACTATATTCTGTGTAAAACTCCATATTCTTTTTGCACAACTTCAAACCTATTTCCTTTCCAAGATAGTGAAAGGCTTTTTTGTCCTTGGACTATGACAAGAGATAAACAAGGAAGGTTCAAGAAGTCTGTTTGTACTCTTTGGCACAACGTGTTCAAGGTTTAACTTTACACAAATAAATCTAAGCTATAGCACCAGAAAAGAATTAGAAAGGTGAGGAAGTCCTTTTGTACTTCTATACTGCCAAGACCTTTCTGTGAGTCTGGCTTTTTTTTTTTTTTTTTTTAAATGGAAGAACACAGTTTAATGCTTCCCTTAAGCATTCACCCAGAAAGGCCTGAAGTTAAACCCAGCCAAAGTCAATCAGTTAAATTGAATTAAATGAAGAGATACAGAGTTGTCTAAGGAAGGACTACCTGGTTGATTTAAACTCAGCCAAAGTCATAGAATGGTAAGGTTGGAATGGACTTCTAAGATCATCCAGTTCCAACCCCCTGTCATAGGCAGGGACACCTCCCACTAGCACAGGTCCCTCAAGGCCTTGTCCAACCTGGCCTTCAACACCTCCAGGGAGGGAGCAGCCACAACCTCCCTGGGCAACCTGTGCCAGTGTCTCATCACCCTCACTGTAAAGAACTTCCTCCTAACATCCAAGTCAACCAATTACATTAAATTAAATGAAGAGATACAGATTTGTCTAAGGAAGGACTGCCTGGTTGATTTAAACCCAGCCAAAGCCAACCAGTTAAATTAAATGAAATTAAGAGATACAGATTTGTCTAAGGAAGGACTACTTGGTTGATTTAAACCTAGCCAAAGTCAACCAATTAAATTAAATGAAATTAAGAGATACAGATTTGTCTAAGGAAGGACTACCTGGTTGATTTGAACCCAGCCAAAGTCAACCAATTAAATTAAATGAAATGAAGAGATACAGATTTGTCTAAGGAAGGACTACCTGGCTGCTTTAAAGAATAAATGGCTCCTTGATGCATAGCATTGCAAATGAGAAATCATGCCAAGATATGTTAAAATGGACTGAATTTACAGATGAGGCTACAAGGACTCCTCCAACATTCTGGTTGCCTAAAGACCTGGCAAAGAGCACCTCCAAATAGCAAGATTCAGTTCTGTTTAGTTTCTGAAGCATCTGTCAGGATCTCTGCTCCAGATGAAACAACCACAGGCACATGTGTACATTGTATTGACAACAGATGAAACATGAGGAAGGAATAACAACCCCACTGAAAAGCAGAGGAGAAACTGCAGTTCAGAGACATTTCTACCTTTGTACTTATCTGTTCCTTCTTCCAGACCACTTATCTGTTACCACAGAAAGTATACAGACAAATGATGTACTTCATCATATATAGCAACACTGACACATGGAACCACTTTACATAGACTAAGATAACTTCCTCTCATTTGCTTTCAGACAACACTTCACACAAAAAAAGAAGTGTGATCTGATACACCAAGCCAAAGTATCTTGGAATCATCCTTTGGGAGGTCTGTGAAGGAGAGTTGCTCCTGGAAAAGCCTACAAGCCTTTTCTTTTCCTAAGAGGTACCATACACTTCACACATTTTTGCCACCCTAGAAGGGCATTTGTTCCAAGCTAAGGATATGCATTGCAAACAGAGACCTGCTTCCACCACTCCTTACTCAACATTTATTTTTATGGACTAGCAAAATAAAACTTGGGTGGTTTATTTTTTGTTTGTTTGTTGGGTTTTTTCTGTTTTGTTTTGGTTTTTTTTCTGGAGATAGAGGCAATTTCCTAAATCTAAGTCCAGACATTTAGACTGCAATTGGCAGCTGAACACATAACCTGGCACTTATTCTGTAAAAGTTAATTTCTACTAAAAAACAAGAGGAGACAGAAATGTTGTCTATGTTGCAACAGATTTTTCTCCTTCTGCATCCACAAATTTTAATCATCTTTTAGTTGCAGCATCTCAGGCTGACCACACCTCTCAAGTGCCAAAATCTGGATGCCCTCAACACAATTCAGTGTGAAATTTACTGTGCTGGAGATGGGTTGTAAGGT
This sequence comes from Ramphastos sulfuratus, assembly GCA_013399055.1. NCBI lineage: Eukaryota > Metazoa > Chordata > Aves > Piciformes > Ramphastidae > Ramphastos > Ramphastos sulfuratus. Next base: position 59,471 of record WBNM01035997.1, on the reverse strand, counting down.
TTACAAAGCAACAGGTTTCACTGGGTTTTTTTTTGGGGGGGAGGGCACAGCAGATGAACACATTCTATATCACAAACAACTTGATCAATAAAAGGTCTCTTGGCAGCAACAAAACAGATGAGTATAGAGTTCAAGACATTTCTTACTCTTCCTAGTAATGGCAGCATGTTGTGTGCCATCAGTCACTTTGGGATTAATAAGGAACACAAGAAAAGTAGTATAAAAAAAAAAAATCAGTGCAAAATACTCTTTACAGATATATACACATAGTATGTATACATATATATATATTAAAAAAAATATATATTTATTTATTTATGTTGCCTCACCTTGCGGATGCCTCTGCCAAGATCTTCTCCATAATTTGTTCCCAAAATTTCAAAATGCACATTGGGATTCCCCCCATTTTCTGCAAATTCCAGTTCTCCAGTCAAGCCATTCACTCCACCCTATTGGGAGAAAAAAAAATTAAAAAAAATAAAAGGTAATTAAAAATTTCTAGGTAGATCATNTCACCACCCTCACTGCAAACAACTTCCTCCTAACATCCAGTCTAAATCTTCCCTCTGCCAGTTCAAACCCATTGCCCCTTGACCTGTCATTACAAGACCTTGTCAGTAGTCCCTCCCCAGCCTTCCTGTAGGCCCCCTTCAGATACTGGAAGGCTACTCTAAGGTCTCCTTGAAGATTTCTCTTCTCCAGGCTGAAGAGCCTCAACTCTCTCAGCCTGTCCTCACAGCAGAGCTACTCCAGCCCTCTGAGCATCTTTGTAGCCCTCCTCTGGACCCACTCCAACAGTTCCATGTCCTTCCTGTGCTGGGGGCTCCAGAACTGCACACAGTACTCCAGGTGAGGTCTGACGAGAGCAGAGTAAAGGGGACCAAGCTGGACCAAGTTGGCTACAGGAGCAGCCCATACCATTAGCATCAGGTCTGTATAAAGGCAGAAGTTTACTGAGGATAGGAGGGCTCCAGCTTGCTTCTCTCCCTACCCCAGAGGATTGCTTTCTTGTTTACTATGACTGCTGTACACTTTCTGGGTTGTATACAAGTTTCTATATTTCATATCAGTATTGGTATTAGTTTGGCTTTTTCTTGAAATCCTGTTTGATTTAACCTATGGGTCATCTTTTTCTGGTTCCCCTTCTCTGCTATAGAGGAGTCATCAGATAAAGCAACTGCTCTAGTTTAGCCCCAGACATGGGCTAAATGTAGACATGTGTATGATAAAATGAACATCCAAGTGCAGCCTGAAGAAATAGTTTGGTATCTGTAAAAGTACATTCCAGTTAGCACATTTTGCACGTATATGGTATGTTTACTTTTTATTTTTAACCGTTTGTTTTCCCTGAAAGACACATTAAGGGGTTTTCTTTCTGTTTTTAAAAGATCCTCCCAACTAACAGTGAAGATAGCAGATATTTTAAACTCTACAAATGAAACAATTTAGCTCCAGCCCTGTGTGCTTTACTAACCAAACAGAATGTATGTACAGCCTACTACAGATACCAGGTCTTACTAGCAAAAGAAGATAGAATGATTTGCACTGACAAGAATCATCTGCTATCATAACAGGTTCAAAAAGCTTAGTTGCTCAAAAATCAAATAATTTTGCATTGTTCCCACTCATGGTCTCTTCTTTCACCTACAAATCAAATGCAAAAAAGTATTGCTAGAGGAAGTAGCAAGGATCCATATTAAGGATATTCTGAAAGCTAAGAATACTATTGCTATTTAAACTTACTATTTCTGTCTTCTATCTTCAGATATGCAAACTTTGAAGTATTATTAATGTATATCATAAAAAGTGTAAGATGTACAATGAGTTCAAGGAAAATCTTAACCTTGTGGTTTTTTTTTTCCACTTCAGGTGTTTGATACGAGGTTTAATCGTTTTATTAATTCAAGATTTTTTCACGTATAGTATCTTCTTTTTTTATGCAGATCTTCACCCCTTGTGCTTCTCCATAAGCTGCCAACAGTTGAGTAAAACTGATTAGAATCAAAGCTGAGCTGCCTAAAGAGGAATAGATTATAGTGTATTCTAGATAAAGGTAGTCGCTGTACTTGGCTGGCATATCGTGAAGGACTGGATATACAGAAAAGCTGTCACTGATTGCANGGGAACTCCCAAACCATCACACATAGAAAATACCATAGGCTATTAATAATGTTCTTAGAGACAAAATTATATATATATATATATATTTTAATTAATTCAGTGATTTCATTTGAATATTGGAAGGATTACTGCTATATGATCTGGACATCCCCCAAAAGGCTCAGAATGTCTTGTGTCTGTATGATAAGTTGAGTTTTGTTTTGTTTAGAGGTTTTTTTTTAACTGCATATGGTTTTATTACATTAGGGGGAAAAAAATATTCATTCCAGTTACAAAAAGTAATTTTCCCTTATTCTTTTAATGATGAAGTTTCCTATGATGCTACAACCTGAAATAAAAAAACATTTTTCCAGAAAACTGTTGCAGAAATTGAGAAGCTAAGGTGACAAACAGCCATTTTTACAAGGTACAACTGAAACCAAACTCTGACATTGTGTAGATGTTGTTGCTGTTATCTACTTGTATGAATTCTCTGGTATTTCTTCTTGTTCTGGACCAAAAGGCCAAATCTATAGTAAATGAAACATGCTTGAAAGATCTGTAGAAGGTTTTCACAGAATAAAGGACCCATGTCAAAAGAAGTGGTACTTTGACTGGAGGAGTTCCCTTGCTTTTTCTTCTCTGTTATGTATGGGGAAGAAAAAGGTGAAATACTGTCCTGGTTTTACTGGTACAGAATCCCAGACCAGCCATGAGCTGCAGGCTATTACCAGTTTGGGGACATCCAGGGCACCTGACACAAGCTGACTACAGGTGTAACCCAGACCATAAAAATCAGCTCAGTATAAAGGGGCAAGTTTGCTGAGAACAGGGGAGATTTTTTCTCCTGCTTGGGCTCCTTCCTTCTCCTGTGGACTGCTCTCCTGCTTGTTGTGAGCACCATACCTCTGCTAGGTTAAGTATAACTTCATATACTTTATATATAGTTTGGCTGTTTCATTAAATCTATTTTAATTTCAACCCACTCATTTTCTCTCTGTTTCCACTTTGTTAGTTCTTCTCAAAGATTACTAGTGTGTGGATAACAATAACAGGTGTGCAAGTGATGTGGATGGAGATCTAACTCTGAGGTAAATAAAGCTATCTCAGGTTTCTGATACATCATGTATAAACACTAGGAAGATTTGTTTGGTTTTTAACTCAAGAGAAATTTCAAAGAGTGAAGATCTGATATCTGTTTAAACTCTGAAGGCCTACTGTGAATATGCTCAATACTTATATTTCTTGATTAAGAAAAAAACAAAAGGAAGGAAGGAATTCAGACCATCAGCTTCTTAACAGTGAGAACTGAAACTGTATAACAAGTAACAAGTAACAAGCTTCAGCTAAGCTAGGCTGCATTCAAGTCATTGACACATTTATTTCCTTACAAGTTTGTTGGTTTTAGGGCTTTCTCCCTCAGAAAAACTCTAGGACCAAAGATGAAAGTATTTCTGACTTCTACATATGCTTAAGTTTCAGAAACTGTTTAGCAGGGTCCCAGCTTTATATGGCTGCCCACCTGGGACCATGCTATACAGAGATATGATGAATGGCCCTCTTTAGTGAGTGGAAAAATAGTGCTGTTACAAACCACAGAAAAAATAAAAACAAAACACCAACTATGGAGATGCATGGCTTAGAGAACCTAGTACAGATCTGAACTGCACTAGATGCTTACAGTCTCTGCCATGCCAGCTCCCACTTACATATTGTTGGGTTTGGTACTGATTGGGCATTCCAGCTTGAGTAGTGAGGAAGGAAACATAGGCACAGGTAGTGCTGCAAATATTCTTGTTTCATGTTCATTGCTGTATGACTCAGCAGAGCAACGATGGTAGCTGTCAAAGAAGAAAGCCTGCATCGGGCTGTGCTTGCCTGAAAGAATCCTGAGTGAAAGCCCAATGCTTTTTGTTTGGGTTTTAGTTGTTGTTTTGGGTGGTGGTTTGTGGGGTTTGTTGTTGTTTCTGCATGTATAACAAACTTGGATTCATTCACCAAAACAGAAAACAGAAAAAAGACAGCAGGGTTGGTTTCTGTTTCTTCGGAATTAGATAGGAATGACTACTTAGACAAAGGGTAAGAATCCTCTAAGCAGAGTCAGAAGCCTTGAGCTGCCTAATGCTGTCTTTCCAGAACATACCAACAGCTGCTTCCACAGATTATTTTTGGGAACACTGATAGAGAATATAAATAAACCTCAATAACACACTTTTCCCTTTGGTTTGACTACCCCTCTGTCCTTTGAAGGTTTTGCTTATCTTATGGATGAAAAGACCAAAGGGAATTATTGGACCAAAAATCTGAATGTGGTGAGTACACAGGATGATATTCTGGTATCTCTTAGAAGCCCTGTGATTAAAAAGTGTGATTTGGTTTACGAATCTGGGTTTTCTGGAGAAGCAGGTAAGCACAGCTTAATTGTGCTCTTTGTCCCCCAAATTTGATCCAAACAAGGTAGCAGGTTACTCTGATCCTAAATGGATGCAAAGGTGCTAAAACTGCCTGGAGAAAAACTGCGGAGAGCATGTAGTTTGCAGGACTTGGTAGAGACTGGAAAACCTAGCTGATTGACCCTTGATCTTCTGCTGGAGCTGCTAGAAAATTCATGGGGGGTTCAACACTGCAGGAAATCTCTGCTGCTAAGAGATAATTCATTTATTAAAATTTGGGGCCAGAGCAAAGTATACGACACAAAAGAAATTGACTTTAATACCGAGGTTCCAGCCTTGGAAATTAAGCTGTCCTTTGTTATTACATGGTAAGCCAGAGGCTCTCCTTTGCTTTCACAGATTGAGAATTGGGCTAGCTGGCAGTGAAGAAAATTCAATACTCCTTCCTGAGACAGGTTTGGTGGTCAAAACAGAGCTTAGATACCTTTGGGCATATGAGCAGTGTATCAGTCTTTTTTTTCCACTGTGGACTCTCCATTCTCGCAAGGCTCTCAGCTGCCAGTACCAATGAGTGAGATCCTAAGATTAGCCTCAAACCTTAGCTGCATTTTCCCAGTGGCAGCACACTGTGCTAATCGCTGAGCCATTGGGATAGCCCTGTAGGGCATTCTTCTAATAGTTTTTCTAGTTCTTCCACTGATGTCCTTATACATCTTTTATGATTTCGATAGTGATGCTACTTTCCCCAGGCACTTTCCTTCTATCTTACTTTCTACTTGCTTTTCTTTTGAATAATGGGGGGGTGGGGGGAGGAGGTTACCTTAATCTTGCCCTTCATTCCCAATGCAACCTTTCAGTAAAGACACTTCCCTCATCTGCTCTTCCAACCTTGAGTACATGTCAAGGAATTGTGAGATGGAAAATATTTGATTACTTCCTATTTAAGTTTTGATAGTCTTTTTCCTGATTTCATGGTCTGTTTGGAGGTTTGTCTTCTAAACAGATGAATAGCCAGTTCTTTTTGATTTAAAATTAAACTCCAAATATTTTCTTTAAACTGCACTCATTGCCTTTACAAAGCAATGAAAACACAATGCAGCACGTGACATCATTTGGAGGAGAAAATTATGTTATACAGTTCTAGAAAGAAACTATTTTTTTTCTAACTGCAGCTCTTCTCTAATGTGCTCTGCTGATAAATAGTAAAAAGGAATTCTTTCCTAACTGTACATTTCTCTCACATTATACACATAAATTCCTTTGGGAATAACTTTAGCAATATAACTTGAGATAGGAGGTAGCTGATATATGTGAGGTATTAATATGAAAAATATTTTCACTGCATGTATGTTATAAAGCTCTTAGAACATTGCAGGCAACAACAGTACAGGACATTTTCCTTAACTCCTGTTCTGCCTACATTTTCCCTGTAGGTCCACCTTCTCTTGTTTCTTTTCCTCTGTTATTTTCATTTCCCTTCTCATCTTGCATTCACTATTATGCAAGGTGCTTTTTAAGGACCTTCTTTTGCATCGTACTGATACACAGTGGTAGCAGCAACTGAAGAACAGTCAGTGGACACATAGATGATGAGTTGTAAAATAATAAATCGAATATTTAATAGTTAGACAGAAGATGTAGACTTTATCTACACTTAATGGGTGGGGAGGCTGATTACTCATTCATAGCTACGCCACTTGTGAATGATGAGGTCACCCCTATCTCAGGAAGATAAATGCCATATCCTGTTATGACATATTCCTTTTATATAAAATTAGTTCAATTTTCTCACTAGTGAGGAATCAGTATAGCTAAAATAAAATAAAAATCATCACTTCAAGATAAAGGCATTTTTTAAAACTGTAATTCATTATATTCTCTTTTCACTGTATTTTATTTCTGTTCTGTTTTGTTCTATCTTTTCCTGTTCTACGTATAGTATTTTACTCTCTACCTAAATGATATCTGACTAAAAGTGAAGCAAAAATTAGATGATACAATGAAGCTTTGTGGCATTCTCTCTCATACCTGTCACAGGCTCCTTCCAACAGCAGATAATGAAAATTCAAAGTCAAACCATTTAACTTTAAGTAAATGGAAATGAATTTCCAGAGAAGAGATATTTTTTCACCTGTGAAAGAAAGGAACAGTCGTATAGTGACAATGCGAATAAAGATATAATATATAATTGTGGTAGAGATACATGTAAAGCATAAATATGGAATGTTATTATATTACACAGTCATGTGGTTTTAATTTTTATCTTTTAGTATGTGTTTGCCTAAGAGAGGAAGGTCTACAGTACATCGCTAGAAACAGCAGCACTCTATTAGAACATTTCTTAGCTTAATCAATACTAAAGCAACTTGCAGAATATCTTACAATCGTATATGTATTGAGACAAAAAACTGTGTCACTTAGACAACAGAACCTGTCAATAATTTGAGCACAATGAGAAGTAAACTAAATTAAAAATACTGGGCTTGATTCTTACCTCATTTACACCATCATACTGCACCAAAGTAATTTCAGTCTCTCATGGGATGTTGTAGCACCTGTGAAATATGTGGTGAATTGGGTCCATGCTATTTAACATGGCACAGAATAAGCCTGATGATAGATATTTTCATTGGTGTATAAAATAAGTCCCAGAAATTGTTACTGGATTTCACCATTGTGATTAATTGGGGGGGGGGGGGGGAAATATACAAACCAGACACGAGATAATGTAGATTGATTTTATATCTTTTAAGAGCTATGAGAAAGAAAACACTTCTGCGTTCTGCAGGTATTCACAGCTACATTTGAATCCTGCTCATCTTACAACAAAAAAACACTTGTTAGTAGTTCTACTGACCCGGTGGGACTACTAGTGCAAACAAAGTTATCCAGGCTGACTTTTCAGCTACATTAACACTTAAGATATTAATCAATAGTCATAAAAGATCTTGCTAAATACCAAGAGATCCTGGTCCTGCCACTGTGGATGAAAAACGCTGACTTTCAGGACTACGTTGAAGCAGGCTTGGCTAAAGGCAGGCTCTCTGTCCTGGCTGTCCCTCTGAAACACGAAAATCTGCTTAGAGTTGCTACTGTAGAGCAAAGAGTGACAATCAATGGATGGGGACTTCGACACGATTACATCCACTCTACTGCCTGCCATACATTGACAGACAAAACTACTGTAATGGAGTGATCATTTGGAAAATGGCTACTGCCCACATTTAAATTCCTTTCAGTGTTATTCCATAGCCAATTAGGGTGGTAGTCCAGCCTATATTCATGCCAGTCTTGTACTATATTGTAAGAAAAAGGAAAGGAGCAGCTCAGAAGTCTTTAATTATTCCTCCAGCCATTTATTGACCTGCTCTCTAAAGGCCATATACGGGCCTTCATCTGCATGCAAAATTCCTATTGACATCACTGGGAGGGCCACAGGCAGATGGAGGGTACTTTGTAAACCCTACATTTTGAATGCGTTGTAAGAGAAAGGTGCAGAATTTGCAGTCTTTTAAAAGAGTGAGCAGCATAGTTTATCAAATATTGCTCTTTAAACAGCTTGAGTAACATTTTTCTTTGCAATAACATCTCTCCTCTTCTCCACAAGCTATATAACCTACACATTTCTGTAGTCTTCATATTTAACACTCAAACAATTGATATCCCTATAGTATAAACAGGGTAGATAATGAATATAAGTGGGATAGAAAATTAATCCTACTTGTGAGGAAAGAGAGTCATAATTCACTTAGGCTTCTCAGCTCTTGCGTTATGAGGTCTTCAGCTAACTCTTGGGATCCATTCCACATCCCACAGATGCTCATTATGAATTCTTTTTATGTGCAACATGTGGGGACTAACCAGTTTCATATCTCCTGGTATTAGCTGCAATCCAAAGCATTTTGTATTAAAGCAGAATGCAAACACAGATGCTATTTAATACAAAGGATTTGAATGCAGTCTCTGTTTTAACATTAAGTTGGTGCGTCTTAATTTGGTTTGGAACAGCTACGGAAAGAAAAGTCAAGATAAGAGAATATTGTTAGATTAGGAGCCAAGCTATGATTCCAAGAGGCACACAATCTCATGGGAAAACTGAACCAGGTGACAGCCCTGATTTATGGAAGTGAGGGTTACAATGCCTTTGGAGTGATGGGGCAGCCTGAGACATCTGCCCCTTCAGAAGTGCTGCCATGGCTTTTCAAACACCATGCCTATTCCGAGTGCAACCTGTATTCCGTTCCACACAACTCCTCATGATACGAGCCTCTGTTTCCTCAGAAACATGTCACCAGTACCACTGCTGTTTGTGTAAAGTGCACTAACATACGGTGTTACTTTCTTCTCTAGCCGTCCACTCACTAGGCTGGCAAGGAGTCCAGCACGCAGGATACTCAGCTCCAGCAACCAGCAGCTTGGAGCTACAGGTCCGTAGTCTCGGAGTCAACCCTGAAGCAAAAAGAATTGGTAAGCCTCTACTACGTGAAGGGTTCGCTTTTTCTCCTGTTCCCCTGCTGTCCCTGACTCTGCTTCCTGCTCTCCGAGTCGGGCTCCTCACCCCTCGCTGCAGGGAGAAGGACACAGAGCGCACAACAGGAACACCAGCCGAGCACCATGGCGAGGAGGGCTCCCAGTACCCGTGTCCCCTCCCGCTCCTACGACCGCAGCAAGGCGGGAGAGGGCCGCCAGCGGGGGAGGCGCGTCCCCCTGCCGACCCACGCTCCTCGCCCAACTTTCCGTGCTTCTCGCCTGGACCTGCTCCCGCGTACTGCCGCGGCCGGGCGGCGAGCGGGCCCGGCAGGGGCAGCATCACGGCCCTCACAGGCTGGCGGAGCCGCGCAGCGCCGCGACCCGAGATGAGCACTTGACGGAGGTGGAGGAGGGCAAAGCCTCCCGGAGCGCACGGAGGGCGGGCTACGCGCAGCCCCGGGGTGGGTGGCACAAAGGAGCGCCGACGCCGGCTGGGGACGAGCCTCCCGCCCCGCCGCTGCCGCTGCGGTGCGTGACGCAGCCGGAGGGGAGCTGTGCGAGGGGGTTTTGCGCAGCTC